>JAPCYS010003498.1:0-67965 GCA_028641055.1 Alopecurus myosuroides | reverse complement strand
TTGATTGCTTCTGCTGATGTAATGGATGATATGTTGGGACATGTGTCCTCTGGATGAGTGTTTTGCTATCTCTGCCTTAGTGAAGGCTATTCGCAAACTATTTCCATCTTTTGTGTCTTAGAGGCATGTTGTGTTATCCTTTGTTCAAAGTTGTTGACGTACCGTGCGTGCTTGATATGAAGTACGTCGACAGTAGTGCCTATGACTCCTAATGGATAGTTTACGTCGACGGTGGAATAGCAGGGCTTGTGTTGTCGCGCCTAAGCGCAGGCCTACCAGGAAGCTGGGACGTGGGAGCAGTTATGCCCCATAATCCAAGCACCTGCTATCCAGTTCGTACGATGAGTATCCCTTAGAAGCCAGGGTGCGACAAATGGTATCAGAGCCTGTCTGCCTATAGGATCCTTTTTACTGGTCGCAGTTGAGTCTAGAAACTATTTTGTAGCTATATAGGAAAAATGAAACGTGAGAGTAGGAATTCTGCCATTTTTCTTTTCCCCACCCACCCACCCTTTTCTGGTAAGGAAGTGCAACGTTGTTTTCTGTTCTCACCTAAACTTTCAAGTTAGGATTTCACGTGTTTTGGGATCTCCTTAGTACCTCAGGACTTTTGGTCTCGTTTCCCGTTGTTGCTTCGATATCCTGTTCTTTTAAAGAACCTATCGTCCATTGAATCTTGTTGTTGTTTTCCACTTCCTTTTCTCTTACCGGCGCCTAATCAAAACCTTCCAAATCATCTGCAGATGGGTCTCAGCTACTACCCGCAGGTGGTTCGCATGACCCGTTGCGAGAGCACCGCCGGTTATCCGGAGATGCTGAGGGACATGGTTACCTATCTGGGGTTCCGTTGGGCACAAGAGTACCAGGTCTACGAGCACCAGCGCGAGTTCGAGCAGACTTTCTACGAGCCATCGTCTACATTCTGTCGGATGATGGCAGGAGCGTTGTCCACCGCTACGAGGCAGTAGGTTCCACAGTGGATATGGCTGTGCAGCAGGCCGCTTACGTGAGTCTCACCGTCCTCCGTGCTGACTACTGGGGTTTGACGATTCTATCTATCGTCACATCCCCCGTGGTTACATCACGTCGGCGGGAGTTCACTTCACTCTCCACCGCAACCTGGATACCTACGAGGATGATAGCTTCAGGCTGCACACCACTGCCCAGTTCGTGAGGCACAGTGACGCCGTTGCTTCCACACTTGCTCAGGAGTTGGCCTCAGTCAGGGAGCAGCTCTACCTCGCGTTGACGCGTCTGGCGACGTACACCACATACTTCGTTGGAGACGAGCGCTTTGCGCGTTTCCAGCAGACACTGGGTTTTCCTCTGCCAGATGCTGGAGGTTACGAGCCGATCAGAGGCCCACTTCTCGACCTCGGAGCTGGTTACACAGGGATTCCCCGTTATGGAGCACAGGGAGACGACGCTTTCTACTTCACCACCCCGAGAGTTGCTCTCAGAGCAGTTCCTATCTACAGGGATCGTCGTGATACCTACTTCCGTGTGCACACTCCTCCTCGCCGTCCTCTTCGTCGTACCACTCGCCGTACTCGCCGCCGTCCTGCGTGATGAGCATGGGAGTACCGATGTATCCGTTACTAGCTGTGTCTAGTTTATCCTTTCGTTTTCGAACCATGTATTGGTCTGTTGGATATTCTGATGTATTTGAACTCATGATGTACCTGTTGGTTATCTATTCATGCATCGGAATAATCTCTCTTTCGGTTGCTGAGTTTATCCCTTCCTATTGTTGTGCTAAAATGCATTTCTGTTCAGGATGCCTCCAACAAGGAACACGCCTGAGCCACCGCCGATCGCGGAGCTCTTGACTCAGATGACTCAGGTCATGGCTCAGATGGTCCAGGTTCAGAACCACCAGAACCACCACCACCAGACTGCTCCGAGGGTCACCATCAAGGACTTCCTCAGTGTGGGTCCCAAGGCTTTCGTGGCAACACGCGAGCCGCTGGATGCTGATGACTGGATCCGTGACGTAGCAAGAGCCCTGGAGATTGCTCATGTTGCGGAAGAGGACAAGGTCAACTATGCTGCTTACCTACTGAAGGGTCAGGCAGCCTCGTGGTGGGAGAACTACCAGGCCATGAGAGCTGGCTATCCTATCACTTGGGTTGCTTCAAGGATGCCTTCCTGAAGTACCACATCCCCGATGGTCTCATGGAGAGGATGCGTGAAGAGTTTTGCTCGCTGAAGCAGGGCAAGCTCGACGTCATCGGCTACCAGAACGAGTTCAATCGCCTCGCTCGGTATGCTGGAGACGAGGTGTCTACTGAGACCAAGAAGATGGCAAGGTTCCGCCGAGGTTTTAACCCGGAACTGAAGTACGCTCTCACAAACATCAAGTGCAAGGACTTCGTCGAGCTCGTGAACACCGCGCTCAATGAGGAGAATGGGCGCAAGGCGTTCGAAGAGTCGCGCAAGCACTCGCGTGAGGGTGGTTCCTCCTCCAACATGACCACCCCTCCGCAGAAGCGCCGCATCTGGGTGCCAAACAGTGCTGTCACTAGGGCTCCAAATGCCCAAACTTCTCCAGGCTTTGGTCCCCGCCCACCCAACCCAGCTCAGATGCATGGGCAGAGGTTTGCAATGGCGCAGCCAAGGCCAGATCCTCCGCGTGTCGTCACTTGCTTCAAGTGCAAGGAGACTGGGCACTACGCAGATAAGTGCACTCAGAGGATGCTGCCTTCTCCACCACCTCGCCCCAACACCAACCAGGCGATGGTCCGCGCTCCTCCGCATAAGGCCTTCAACACCAACAACAGGCATGTTGGGAGGACCGCAAGGGTGAACCACGTCAAGGTTGACACAGCTGAGGAATCTGCCGACGTTGTTCTCGGTACATTACCCGTAAACTCTAACCCAGCTAAAGTGTTGTTTGATACCGGAGCGTCGCATTCGTTCGTGTCAAAGATCTTTGCTACAGCAGTTATGCCCCATAATCCAAGCATCTGCTATCCAGTTCTGGTGTTGGGGCGAGGAAGTAGGGGTAGCTGCTTCTGAGTGCACTTATCAGCATAGTGTCCAGTATCCTTGCACTTGTAGCAAGTGACGACACGAGAAGGACCTGGCCTTGGCTGCCCCATCGGAAACCTCTGACCCTGCATCTGAGATGGGTTGGGTGGGCGGGGACCAAAGCCTGGAGAAGCCTGGGCATTTGGAGCCCGAGTGACAGCACCATTTGGCACCCAGATGCGGCGCTTCTGCGGAGGGGTGGTCATGTTGGAGGAGGAACCACCCTCACGCGAGTGCTTGCGGGACTCTTCGAACGCCTTGCGCCCATTCTCCTCATTGAGCGCGGTGTTCACAAGCTCCACGAAGTCCTTGCACTTGATGTTTATGAGAGCGTACTTCAGTTCCGGGTTAAAACCTCGGCGGAACCTTGCCATCTTCTTGGCTTCAGTGGACACTTCGTCACCAGCGTACCGAGCGAGACGATTGAACTCGTTCTGGTAGCCGAGGACGTCCAGCTTGCCCTGTCTGAGAGCCTGTCTGCCTGTCTGGTATCAGAGCCTGTCTGCCTGTAGGATCCCTTTTTACTGGTCGCAGTTGAGTCTAGAAACTATTTTGTAGCTATATAGGAAAAATGAAACGTGAGAGTAGGAATTCTGCCATTTTTCTTCTTTCCCCACCCACCCACCCTTTTCTGGTAAGGAAGTGCAACGTTGTTTTTCTTTTCTCACCTAAACTTTCAAGTTAGGATTTCACGTGTTTTGGGTTCTCCTTAGTACCTCAGGACTTTTGGTCTCGTTTTCCCGATGTTGCTTCGATATCATGTTCTTTTCAACATCCTTATCGTCCGTTGAACCTTGTTGTTGTTTTACACATCCTTTTTCATCTACCGGGGTCTAATCAAAACCTTCCAAATAATCTGCAGATGGGTCTCAGCTACTACCCGCAGGTGGTTCGCATGACTCGCTGTGAGAGCACCGCCGGTTTTCCAGATGCTGAGAGACATGGTTACCTATCTGGGGTTCCGTTGGGCACCAGAGTACCAGGTCTACGAGCACCAGCGAGAGTTTGACCAGACTTGCTACCGAGCTATCGTCTACATTCTGTCGGATGATGGCAGGAGCATTGTCCACCAGTACGAGGCAGTAGGGTCCACAGTGGATTGGCCGTGCAGCAGGCAGCGTACGTGAGTCTCCGTCCTCCGTGCTGACTACTGGGGGTTTGATAAGTCCAGTTTTCGTCACATCCCCGTGGTTACATCACGGCAGCGGGAGTTCACTTCACTCTCCACAGCAACCTGGATACCTACGAGTCTGATAGCTCCAGGCTGCAGACCACTGCTCAGTTCGTCAGGCACAGTGATGCCGTTGCTTCCACACTTGCTCAGGAGTTAGCCTCAGTCAGGGAGCAGCTCTATCTGGCTTTGACGCGTCTGGCGACGTACACCACAGACTTCGTTGGAGACGAGCGTTTTGCACGTTTCCAGCAGACACTGGGTTTTCCTCTGCCAGATGCTGGAGGTTACGAGCCGATCAGAGGCCCACTTCTCGACCTCGGAGCTGGTTACACAGGGATTCCCCGCTATGGAGCACAGGGACACGACGCTTTCTACTTCACCACACCGAGAGTTGCTCTCAGAGCAGTTCCTATCTACATGGATCGTCGTGATACCTACTTCCGTGGGGTTCCTCCTCACCGTATCTCTCGTCGTACTACTCACCGCCGTCCTGCGTGATGAGCATGGGAGTACCGTTGTATCCATTCCTAGCTATGTTTAGTTAAAGTTCCCGGCGACGGCGCGGCGTCCCCAGGGCTCCTCAGCAGCGGCCGAGGAGACGAGGAGCCTCAGGGCAACTTGGCGTTTCCATTCCCGGCGGAGGAGGCGCCTCGAGGTGATTGGAGATGGGGAGGGGCGGTGGACTGACGGCGGCTAGGTGGTGCTCGCTGCTGCTTCAGACAGGTTCAGTCAAGGGAGAGAAATAGCAGAGAGGAGGTAGCTAGGGCGGACGGCGGCGATGGGAAAGAACTAGGGTTTAGAGGAGGGAGGCTAGGGCTAGCCAGCGGAGGGGAGCTACTTAAGGTGGGGTAGAGGCCATGTACGGCGGCGCATCCAGCAGGGGAACAGAGATCGTGCGGTGGCGCCTGCGTTCATACGCCACGAGGAAGACGACAAGCGGGGTATCGGGCCAAAGGAATAAACGGGCTGGGCTGGTTTAGTTGCTGCTGCTGCCTCTCCTCTCCTTTGCTACAGCAGTTAAACTACCTTTTGTTGGTTTGGGTTCCCCGCTAGTAGTAAACTCTCCTGGAGCAACTATGCAAACTTCCAAGATCAGTCATGAGAATCAGATCTTAATTGGAGGTCACATATTCCTTGCTTCCCTCATCCTGCTTGGAAATTCTGACATTGATGTCATCCTTGGCATGGATTGGTTGAAGGCCAATAAAGCTACGATTGACTGTGCTAAGAAGTCAATAACTCTGTTCCACCCTTCCAGCCAGATAGTCTATTCTCCATATGGATCAAGTTCTGTTCAGCTGTTCAACCTAGATGCAAAACCTCTTCCTGCAATTGAGAATGTTCCGGTGGTTTGTGAATTCCCTGACGTCTTTCCAGAAGAGTTGCCAGGGATGCCTCCGGACAGAGCAGTTGAGTTCGTGATCGAGCTTGAACCAGGTACTGCTCCAATCTCTAAGCATCCATACAAGATAGCTCCTCCTGAACTGAAGTTGTTGAAGGAGCAAATCGATATGTATATGGAGAAAGGTTACATTCAGCCTAGTTCCTCCGCTTGGGGTTGCCCAACTCTGTTTGTTGCCAAGAAGGATCAAACAAAAAGACTCGTGGTGGACTATCGTCCTCTCAACGAGAAAACAATCAAGAACAAGTATCCACTTCCTCGTATCGATGATCTTTTTGATCAACTTGCTGGAGCCTCAATATTCTCAAAGTTGGACTTGAGGATGGGTTACCATCGATAAAGATCAGAAAGGAAGATATTCCAAAAACAGCTTTCACCACTCGTTACGGTCTATATGAATACACCGTCATGTCCTTTGGTCTCACCAATGCACCGGCGACCTTCTCTCGACTGATGAATTCTGTCTTCCACGAATACCTCGACAAGTTCGTTGTGGTATATCTTGATGATATCCTTGTCTACTCAAAATCCGAGGAAGAGCATGAAGAACATCTTCGTCTCACTCTCATGAAACTCCGCGAGCATCGTCTATATGCCAAATACTCCAAATGTGAGTTCTGGATTCCAGAAGTTGCATATCTTGGTCATATCATCTCTGCCAAAGGCATAGCCATTGACCCGGAAAAGGTTAAGGCAATTGTTGATTGGAAACCCCCTAAGACGGTGAAGCAAGTCAGAAGTTTTCTTGGCTTGGCTAGCTATTGCCGTCGTTTCGTCCAAAACTTTTCCAAGATTGCAAAACCTCTCACTGATCTCACAAAGAAGGACAAGTTCATTTGGACTCCACAGTGTGATGAGAGTTTCAACCTCCTGAAGACTAAACTCACTTCTACCCCAGTTTCTGGTTGGCCCAGATACCACCAAACCTTTCCAGATATTCTGATGATGCATCTCTCCAAGGACTAGGAGCAGTTCTTATGCAAGAACGCCAAGTTGTGGCTTATGCTTCACGTCAGTTGAACCCACACGAGCAAAAACTATCCCACACATGATCTAGAACTTGCAGCAGTTGTGTTTGCCCTCAAGAAATGGAGACAATACTTGTTGGGTAACAAAATTGAAATCTTTTCCGATCACAAGAGTCTGAAATACATCTTCACTCAGCCAGATCTAAACCTCAGGCAAAGGAGATGGATTGAGAAGATTAAAGACTTTGATCTCACCATTTCTTACACTCCAGGCAAGGCTAATGTTATGGCCGATGCTCTCAGTCGCAAGTCCTATTGCAATAATCTCATGATCATGGAAAGCCAACCTCCACTTCATGAAGAATTCCAGAAGCTGAACCTTGGTCTTGTTCCTGAAGGATACCTTGCTAGCTTGACAGCCAGTCCAACTCTCGAGGACAAGATTCGTTCTGAACAGTTTCGTGATGCTGAAATCAAGAAGATGGTAGAGCAAATCAAAGAGGGCAGTGATAAGTTCAAGTCCTTCTCTATTGATGACAAAGGAACTGTGTTCTTTGAAGGACGCATTGCAGTTCCTCAGGTTCAAAGTCTCAAGGATATCATTCTCAAGGAGGCTCATGAAACTCCCCTATCCATTCACCCTGGAAGTACAAAGATGTACCAGGATCTCAAGCCTCTGTATTGGTGGCCTGGCATGAAACGTGAAATTGCTCAATACGTTTCTGAATGCGACGTTTGTCAACGTGTTAAGGCAGTCCATCAGAAAACAGCAGGTCTACTCCAACCTCTGAAAATTCCTGAGTGGAAGTGGGACATGATTGAAATGGACTTCGTTACTGGGTTTCCAAAGTCCAAAAAGGGCAAACGATGCAATCTTCGTTTTATTGATCGTCTCACTAAAGTAGCTCATTTCTTCGCTGTCAAGGAGACTATATCAGCTAGCCAGTTAGCAGAGCTCTACACAACAAAGATTGTTCCCCTTCATGGTGTTCCATTGGAAATAAGCTCAGACCGTGGAAGTATCTTCACTTCTCATTTCTGGAAGAGTTTCCAAGATGCATTGGGCACTAAACTTCTGTTCAGCACAGCTTACCACCCTCAGTCTCAAGGGCAAGTCGAAAGAGTCAATCAGATTCTCGAGGATATGCTCAGAGCATGTGGTCTCTCCTTTGGCATGAAATGGGAGGATTGCCTTCCATATGCTGAATTCTCCTACAACAACAGCTACCAGGCAAGCCTAGGCATGGCACCGTTTGAGGCACTGTATGGTCGCAGATGCAGGAGCCCAATCAATTGGTCTGGAGCTGGTGAACGTTCACTCTTAGGCCCTGACATTGTTAAGGAAGCCGAGGAGAAAGTTCGTATCATTCGTGACAATCTCAGGATTGCTCAGTCTTGTCAGAAGAGCTATTATGATAGCAAGCACAGGGATATGATCTATGCACCTGGTGACAAGGCATATCTCCGTGTAACTCCCCTCAGAGGTACTCATCGTTTCGGTGTGAAAGGAAAGCTTGCACCAAGATACATTGGTCCTTTCAACATCCTGTCAAGACGTGCAGAAAATGCCTATCGTCTCGACCTTCCAGAAAAACTATCCAAAGTGCACGATGTGTTCCACGTGTCACAGCTCAAGAAGTGCTTCAAGGACCCTGATCGTGCAGTTGATCATGATGATATTGAACTGCAAGATGATCTCTCCTATGAGGAGCACCCTACTCGAATTCTCGATGAGACCGTTCGTAAGACTCGCAACAAGAGCACCAAGTTCTTGAAAGTGCAATGGTCGCATCATTCCGATAAAGAGGCAACGTGGGAGACCGAAGAGGATCTTCGCAAGAAGTATCCGGACCTTTTCCATTCTCAGTAGGAATCTCGGGGCGCGATTCCTTCAAGGGGGGCGTTTTGTAACATCCAAGTATGAAAACCCCTAGTTGTTTTACTTCTTGTTTTATTTAAAGCAATGCATCATGTCATCATCCCCATATTTATTTCTGTTTGCATTGTTTTCATAATAAAAGGCCAACTCAATCAACTTCTATTTTCACACTTGTCTGTTACTTTCTTTCAAATAAAGATTTGCAAATCAAAACATCAATTGCTTCCAACTAATTCCTTTATAATTCATCTATTAAATTGTTGCTTAAATCAACTATTCAGTTAAACACTTATTTCCAAATCATTTTCCAAACTCAAACCATTTCTCAAACCTTCTCATTCTTGAATCCATAAAGTTCACCACTATTGGAATTCTTTGAATCACTTTTAAAACTCTAGGGGAAACCCTATTGATTTTGCCTTGTTTTTCCAATAATAACTAATATTGCAATTTTCAATTAAATTGGTTCATTTTAAAACAGCAAGCAAACATTCAACTTTTTTGGAAACCAAAGCCACCAAATGATTGCTACTAACCTAGGGAAGTTATCCAAATTTTTCCAGAATTTTCTATAAACAAAAAGCCATGTTTTTCTTCCAAAAGCTACAACCACAAAAAAAAACAGAACAGCTCATATAAAAAAAAAAGAACAAAACGTTTCAGTGGAGGAGAAGGCCCAGCCCACAAGGGGCAGCCCGCTCGGTCTCCTCCTACCTCCGTACGGAGGATGACGTCCATGGAGGACAGCGACAGGCCCTCCTCAACCACCCGATGGAAACCCCACCTCCTTTATATCCTCCTCTCCCTCCCGCAGCCAAACCCTAACCCTAGACGCTCCTCTTCCCTCCTGTCTCTCCCATCCGCCGCCACCTCGAGGAGATCGTCCTCTGCTGCTGGTGCCACGGCCACCGGCCGCCGGCGCTCGGCGCCGCCGCCTCCGCCACCCTCCGGCCGCGCCGAGGACGTCCCTGCGAAGAGGGTGAGCCCACCTCTCCATTCCCACTCCTACTTCCTCGTTTCCCTGATGTTTGGGTCACCAATTTCTTGCTGGAAGTTCGCCATATTGCTCTGTTCATGAACGTAACCAGCGCTGCTCCTGTTCGTGGCCTGCAGGTTCAGATACCAGTCGTTGGCAAGGGTCAAAACCCCACCCGCACCTTAGTCCAGCAAGAGAACGCAGCTATCCCTTCTGGTTGGAGCGCGCGCAGAACCCGCAGGTCTCGAGTTCGAACCCCCAGCCCCACCTTTTTCTCGTTTTAATTCAGTACTGCAGCCGCACCCAACACCTTAACCTATTCTGAGATCCAGTCCCACCAACACAGCGCAGATAGCCTAGTGGTTCTGTTCCTTTGCTGCAACCAGGAGGTGGAGGGATCGAGTCCCTTCTCTCCCAAAATAAAACAAGTTTTATTTTTACAATGGTTTGGTACTGGAACGTTTAGCAAATCACACATAAGCCCCTGGCACTTATTTCTAGCCCCTGGAAAATTTGTTCTAAGTCCCTAGATGCATTAAAATGGCAGATTGCACCCTATAATTCTAAAATGCATAAAAAATTCATTTTAACTCCAATTTTCACTTTTTAAATATGTTTTCTGTCCAAATTAAATGATCTATCCAAATATAATTTGTTTACTGTTTTGAATATTTTAAATTGGTGCAAAATTTGAAAACTTGTCAAATTCACTTAAACTTGCAAAATTCATAACTTGTTCATAAAAATTCCAAATTCCACAAACTAAATATGTTTTCCAATCAACTTTTCATGTACTTTCCAAATATAAATTTTGTTTTCTGGTTTGAATAATTTAAATTGCCTAAACAATTTAAATCTTGATTAATGCAATTAAAAATTGTTTAATATTGTTTAATTCATAATTAAATAATCCAAAGTCCAATTTCAAAATGTGAAACATGTAATCCAACTAAAATTTGATAACCTTTTCAAATATCAACTTTGTTATTTGTTTTGCACCCTTTAACTTGATGAAAACAATCACTACTTGTTTAACACCATTAGGTAACAATAATTTCCAAACTTGATTAATGTTTTCTAAAAATGGTTAACTATCATTCCAATTGCATTTAAATCGTTATCTTCTTGTTATTCATCATGCATGCATCATGCTAACTCACCAACACCTGATGCTTAGTGTTAGAACAATTAATTCAACTCTAAGGCATGGGTTTGCCATATGCAATCTTTGCATATGGAATCCATTTAAACTTGTGTATCATATCCACTAGTTTATTTTGGTGCATCTATTAAACATGACATGCATCATCCCAATGTTTGTGCACATATGCCATGTATTGATTGCCGTCTTCCTTCGTTGTTGTTTTTGCTTCTTCTCGCTTAGACGACGACGTTGGTACCGACGAGCCTTACGACACCACTACCCAGGACCTAGCCCAGTACCCGGCTGCTGAGCTTCCAGGCAAGTTATCACTCACATGAATCATCGAGTTCTCTTCCACACTTGTTGTCGATACTATCCTTTGTCTACTATTGCTAGCCCTATGTATCGTTGCTATTCTCCGAACCCATCACATGATTCCCTGAACCAATGATATTGCCTCTCCTCTATACCCACAGCCTTTGTTTGTGCCTGTTCTTATCTAGCATGCTTAGGGTTGCTTTGCTCGAGCCTGTTGTCGGTTACTTCTTTTATTATCGTGCTATTATTATCTGTTACCGTTCTGGGGGCTCGAATGTTAATCAATCAATCCTGTCAATGCTGCTATTAATAATAACTTGATGATAAGGCACCGGCAGGAGGCCCTTTGTGGTTTTGAGGCCTGCTAGTGTCGACCCTAATAGGAAAAGGGTCTTGTCTACTGATCCATGATGAGCGCACTACCCGCATGTGGGAAGCGAGTATGGGCGCCCCCCTCAACTTGACTCGATTCGCATCTCGTCCAAATCACCGTACTAGTTCGGGCTTTCCATTTGCTGCATCATATGCAGGTACGAACCCGAGGCCAGGGTGGAACTTTTGTAGTCGGCATTTAGGGCGGCGTGGTCTTCCAGTGCTATGAGGGTCCTCCTTTTCTTCGGGGGGCTCGATTAGCCGCGCACGCACAGCACGCGGTGCTTTGGGCTTGATGCGAAGAACAGTTGGTTGTGTTGTGTGTCTCGCTTGGTGGGTTTGATTCCCATCTGGCAGGATATTCTTACGTGTACGGTTACTATGGTGCACCCCTGCAGGGATAAATCTTCTCGAGAAGCCGTGTTTTCCGCGGTTATGGATTACTTGGTGAAAGTACTGGCTAACAAGTACTCAGGACAACTTCAACATAATGATCAATCATGTTTCACCCAATGATTAGTAACTTGACTAGTAATAGGTTATTCACACAATAACTTGATTCACCTTAATACAACCGCGTGAGTTATCCTCGGATTGCTTCTTCGGATAAGGGGCGAGATCCAGGATGGGTTTGTTTGAAGTTATCTTTCAGTTGGTTACAATTCTCGATCTTATCTTTTCTATTAGCCGGACACAAGTAGTTATCTCTGTAGTTGGTTAGAGCAGCCCGCTGCAGCTTTTATAATACCTATCTTCTTCCGTTGATCCCAAGCATCCCTGCTTGTGTTGACGAGTAACTCCTTGATGAAGTGTGAGTCTTGCTTGCCAGTACTTGGATGTACTGACCCCGTTGGGGCTGTGGTTTACGCAGAGTACGACTACGGCTACGATGATCACCAGGATGGCTACTTTGTGGAGTTTGACGACACTGCAGACGAGTAGTTGGCTGGACCCCGGGCAGGATCCAGGATCTACGTGGATGGGCTTCGTTTTTCGTTATTTTTCTCCGGCTTCTTAAGCCTTGGATTTGTCTGTACTCAGACCCATTTGATTGCTTCCGCTGATGTAATGGATGATATGTTGGGACATGTGTCCTCTGGATGAGTGTTTTGCTATCTCTGCCTTAGTGAAGGCTATTCGCAAACTTATTTCCATCTTTTGTGTCTTAGAGGCATGTTGTGTTATCCTTTGTTCAAAGCTGTTGACGTACCGTGCGTGCTTGATATGAAGTACGTCGACAGTAGTGCCTATGACTCCTAATGGATAGTTTACGTCGACGGTGGAATAGCAGGGCTTGTGTTGTCGCGCCTAAGCGCAGGCCTACCAGGAAGCTGGGACGTGGGAGCAGTTATGCCCCATAATCCAAGCACCTGCTATCCAGTTCGTACGATGAGTATCCCTTAGAAGCCAGGGTGCGACAGAGAGCATAAGAGAGAGCTTATTCTTCCTCTAACTCAGAGAGCTCAAGAAACCACTTTGTACTCGGTTACACACTGATATAGACAGACAGGCAGGAGTAGGGTGTTATCTCCTCATGAGAGTCCCGAACCTAGGTAGATCTTGGTATTTGCAGTGTAGTGAGCGCGCCGACTAGGCGTGCAATCCCTCCCAGGATACCCACAGTGTCCATCAGCCCCAAACTTAAGCCATCCCATGACATCTGTCTTTACCTCACCACGACAATGATCATTTAGTTTTTGACTTCTAATACCATGTATGCTTTGATTTATAATGTTTTTGTCGCTATGCATGATTATGGCCATTATGCTCTCTTGATTTTTCGCACCCAGTCTTTGCTAGCCTCCACCTGTACTGAGTATGACCTCTACTCGTGCAACCAATTCCCAAAAACAAAAGTATGCCAAATGTGTCCACCATACCTACCTACATGTGGTATTCAACCGCCATACAAAGTAAATTGCTCATGTGTTACCTTTTAAACTTCCAAAATTACTCTTGTTTTGTGCTCCTGTTTTAGCTCATGAGGACTTGAATAGAGAATCTTTATCTCACCTGTTGATTGGACTTCACACCCTGGACTAGTGGTTTCATCCGCTTATCCAATTGCTAGAAGAGCTGGCAGCGGGGTTCCTAGCCCAAAACTTAATTACAACAAACTTTCTTCACTATTTTTCCCCCTGATTTATCAGTCAAAGCATAATTGTGTAAATAAGAGAGAAAGAGTGATGACCTTCTACCTAGTTGCGTCCTTTTATGGGAGCCGCTCTTGTGAAGTCTAGTTGGTTTGTGACGTACTGTATTTTCTGTTTACCATTCGTTGACATAAGCAGACATCTCTCTAAAAAATGGTTTCAATACCTCTGTTTAACAAAATAAAAAGCTCTAGCACATGAGTGATCCCTGCTTCCCTCTGTGAAGGTTCTTTCTTTTACTTTTATGTCAGACTCCATCTTCTAACTTTATGCACAGTTGAGAGAGCATAGTTTTCATTCTGAGTTTAATGTGCATTTGTCCCAAAATTATTATTGATTGATTCATACCATGTTATTACTTGCTCTCAAATTATTTGTTCTAGTCATAATCTTAAACTTTGAAGGTGTCCTGGCATTTATGTTTTGCCCCACTCTTAAGGACAAGCGAAAAATCACTTTGCTATGTTTTCTTGATGCTCGAAACAAACATATAACTTTCAAATGCATTATTTATGATCTTATATTTGTGTTACTTTTCATGATGCAAAGTAATTGCTGAGTTTCATTGTTAGAATTATATCTACCATGCTTGTGTTTAAAGTATTGATTTCTACGCACGCTTCTATTCTTGTAGACAGTGTTGGGCCTCCAAGTGCAGAGGTTTGTAAAAAAACAGCAAGTTTCCCTTAAGTGGATTACCCAAGGTTTATCGAACTCAGGGAGGAAGAGGTCAAAGGTATACCTCTCAAGCAACCATGCAATTACGATACAAGAAGTCTCTTGTGTCCCCAACACACCTAATACAATTGTCAGTTGTATAGGTGCACTAGTTCGGCAAAGAGAGAGCGAAATACAAGTAATATGGATGTGTATAAGTGATAAAAGCAATCTGAAATAAAAATGGCAGCAAGCAAACATGTAGAAGAACTGATTGTAAATGGTGTATCAATGCATAGAAACAAGGCCTAGGGATCATACTTTCACTAGTGAAGACTCCCAACAATAATAACATAATTGAATGCATAAATATATCTCTTCACTATGCTACTCCGAACCACTCTCCGGTTGAATAACGGACACCAATTCATTATGTAGGGGTAAAAAGCACACCTTAAAGTCGCATTCCCGTATCTAGTTAACCCCACGCTATCACTATGAGCGCCCTAGAAGGTACTAGACGAACACCACAATTTCATAGGATCATCCAACACAAGATATAGATATCATGCTAAAGCACACGGTGCACACACTGTCACCTTGACACCATGATGAAAGTGTTTACGGAGATCTCATAACAGAAACACTTGAGTAGCATACCATATGAAGAGTACATCTACTTATTCAACTAGATTAGAAAGCTCATGATCACATAAAGATCACACCATGGGAGAGAGAGATGAACTATATAGCTACCGGTAGAGCCCTCGGCCCCAGGGGAGAACTACTCCCTCCTCATCATAGGAGACAACAACCGCGATGGAGATGCGGTGGAGTCGATGGAGATGGCTCCGGGGCACTTTCCCGTCCGGCAGGGTGCCGAAAGAGAGATTTCTGTTCCCCGAAACTTCTCGGCGGCGGCGGCGGAGCTACGGATGTTTTTGGTGGAAAAGGCCGATTGTTTTAGGGTTGATGCATCGAGGGGCATATATAGGCGAAAGGGCAATGGCGGTGGGCGCCCGAGGGGCCCAAACCACCCCTAGGCGCGGCCGGGGGTCCACCCGAGCCCAGACATGGTGTGGGGGCTTCGGGACCCCCCTCCGGGTCTCCTTCAGACTTCCTTGACCCTCCGGGAATTCTAAGACTTCTGGCTTTTGAATCGTCTAATTCCGAGAATATTTCCAGAACAACTTTTCTAAAACGAAAAACAGCAGAAAACATGAACTGGCTCTTTGGCATCTTGTCAATAAGTTAGTCCCAGGAAATCGATAAAAATGACATAAAGTGTAAAGAAAACATGTAGGAAATAACATGAAAAAAACATGGAAAATCATAAATTGAGGATACGTTTATGACGTATCAACATCCCCAAGATTAGTTCCTACTCCTCCTCGAGTAGGTAAACAGTAAAAACATTTTCTGAGGTGACATGCTACCAACATAAACCTGGTCATCAATAATGTAAAAGCATATTGATACTTGTGATACACACGTTTGTTGGGAGACCCCAAGAGGAGGGTGTGATGAGCACAACGGTAGGTATTTCCCCTTAGTTAGGAACCAAGGTTATAAAATCCAGTAGGAGAAAGAGGACCTTCGGAAGGTTGATGCCACTGACGGTGGTGCTGGCGCTTCACCAGTGTCAGCAAAAACGTGGAACCTGCACACAACACAACCAAAATACTTTTCCCCAACGGTACAGTGAGGTTGTCAATCTCATCGGTCTTGCTGAAAACAAAGATTAGACGTATAGTGTGGAAAACAGTGTATGCTTGCAGTTAGTAAAGAAAGTAGGAAATAGTTCTGGTTTGTTTTAACAGTGTAAGAAAATGGATCGGGGTTCATAGTTTCACTAGTGGCGTCTGTCCATAAAAGATAGCATGCTGGGTGAACAAACTACAGCTAGGCAATTGACAAATATAGGTTGCACCGTAGTGCACAATATGACATGAAGATTACTATGATATTTAGTGCGCGCATTACAACAAGATACATAGACCGACATCCATCTGCATCTATGACTAATAATACACCCTCAAGTTATCATCCGAACCCCCTTAGGTATTAAGTTCCAAGCAACAGATAATTGCATTAAACAAAGTGTGTAATGTAAGCAATGATTATGCACGCGGGCACTCTCACCGCTGTTTTCTCCCTAATGGCAACATCACATCCTCCCCCTTCATGTTTCGGTCACTCGAGCAAGGCGGTGAGGAAGCATGAACCCACTATCAAGCATAAATACTCCCTCTTGGAGTCACTAGCAACTACTTGGCCAGAGTAACCACTAGCAACGGAAAGCATGCAAGATCACAAATAGCATATGAAAATAAAGACTATAATCAACTTGGCATAAGTTCAATATTCATCGGATCCCAGCAAACACATCACAGAGAATTACATAAGATCAATCTCGATCAGGATAGGCAGCTCACGAGATATAAACATCGAGGCATATGAGGAGAAGACAACCATCTAGCTATAGCTACGAACCCATAGTCCAAGGATGAACTACTCATGCATCATTCCGGAGGCAGGCATGGTGATATATAAGCCTCCAGTGATGATCTCCTCTCCGGCAGGGTGCCGGAAACAACTTCAGAACCCCCTTGATCTAGGGTTGACGGTGACGGCGGCTACGGAACTTTTCGGGGATTTTTTTATCAGGTGTTTAGGGTTTTCCATCCGGGGGGCTTAAATAGGCGAAAGGGCAAAGGCGGTGGAGGCAAGGCCCCCCAACCCATAGCTGGCGCGGCCAAGGGGGGCCGCGCCACCCTATGGTGTGGCCCCCCTGTTGCCCGTCTTCGACTCCTCTTCGGTGTTCTGGATGCTTTCGGGGAAAATAGGAACTTCGGGCTTTGTGGGGTCCAATTCCGAGAATGTTTGCAGAACAACTTTTCTGAAACCAAAAACAGCAGAAAAATGGGAACTGGCACTTGGCATCTTGTTAATAGGTTAGTCCCGGAAAACATATAAAAATGCTATAAATTAGGGAGAAAACAAGTAGCAATTGGCAAAATATGATCATGGAGCATCCAAAATTATAGATACGTTGGAGACGTATCACATATGTAATCTGAGATCATAGAACTTCAACACAAGCATGATAAATAAAATTTGAACTATAAAGCATAGCAATCACCTTGCATCATGAGAAGTAACACAAATAAAAGATCATGAAATAAATATTCATCGAAAGTTATATGTTTGTTTCAAGTATAGACAAAGCATGGAAAAGTGATATTTCGATAGTCCTTAAGAGTGGGGCAAAACATAAATGCCAGGACACCTTCAAAGTTTATGAGGAAGACTAGAACAAATAATTTGAGAACAAACAATAACACATCATGAATCAATTAATAATGTTTCTGGGACAAATGCACATTAAACTCAGAATGGCAACTATGATCTCAACTGTGCGTAAAGTTAGAAGATGGAGACTCAACATAAAAGTTAAAGAAAGGCCCTTCACAGAGGGAAGCAGGGATCACTCACGTGCTAGAGCTTTTTATTTTATTAAACAGAGGTATGCATTTTTTTTAGAGAGGTCTATGCTTATGTCAACGAATGGTAAACATAAAATAAAGTACGTCACAAGCCAACTAGACTTAACAAGAGAGGCTCCCATTGAAGGACGCAACTGGTTTAGAAGTTCATCCCTCTTTCTCTTTTGTTTACAAAATTATGCTTTGACTGATAAATCAGGGGCAAAAATAGTGAAGAGAATTTGTTTGTATTAATTTGGGGCTGGGCACCCCGCTGCCAGCTCTTCTATAAATTGGATAAGCGGATGAAGCCAATAGTCCAGGGTGTGAAAGTCCAATCAACAAGTTAGATAAACATTCTCTATTTACGTCCTCATGGGCTAAAACAGGAACACAAAACATGAGTAATTTTGAAAGTTTTAAAGGTAACGCTTGAGCACTTTACTTTGGAGTGGCAGTTAAATACCACATATAGGTAGGTACGGTGGATGCATTTGGCATACTTTGGTTTTTTTGGGAGTTGGATGCACGAGTAGAGATCATACTCAGTACAGGTGGAGGCTAGCAAAAGACTGGGAGCGACAAATCAAGAGAACAGTAATGGCCATAATCATGCATAGCGACATCAACATCATTAATCAAAGCATAAGTGGTACCAAAAGTTAAAAAACTAAATGATCATAGAGGCTATTAGTGACTGGTTCATAGTCATAAACATGGTGTAAGCATGCGCCAAGTCAACCAAATAAAACATTGAAAGGAGAACACCACAAATTTATGCTTCAATATGACAAGAACAACTCATGATTCTTTCAATGGCACATTAAACACTCTCGGCTATTTGAGACAAATCATGCTACTAAATAACCACTAGGCTTTAGAATTAAGATAACATCTAGCATGGTATTAAAAAGTCTAGCCACAGTCTATACAAGCTTCTATTTGCATCGTTTATAATTCTACCAAATGCAGCAGTTTCTTTTCCCAACAACCACCGTACAAAATATGTTAAAAAAAACTCTCTAAATGATACAACACGCAAACATGAGACTACTAACATAACACTACTAAGACTAGCAGATCTGAATAAGAGATGCAACGAAAACAAGAGCTAAACATGAATTTTTGCAGCAGCTAGAAGAAAAACTAAGAATACGAGCATAACGAGTATTCAAACAAAAAAGCGGAGCGTGTCTCTCTCCCAAACAAGGATGCTAGGTTCCAATGATATTATTGCAGCAAGGAAAACAAAACAAAATAAAATAGAACGAAAAATATCAGACGCTCCAAGTAAATTTCATATGATGTCACCGAATAAAAATATAGTTTCATTAGAAGTGACCTGATAAATGGTTGATGAAGAAGGGGATGCCTTGGGCATCCCCAAGCTTAGATGCTTGAGTCTTCTTAGAATTTTTTGGGATGAAACACAGGGGCATCCCCAATCTTTGACCTTGCACTCTTCTTGATCACATTATATCACCCTCTTCTCTTGACCCTTGAAAACTTCCTTCACACCACACTCAAAGACTAATTCGCATTACAGGGTTAGTGCAACAATAAAAAATCCATGGGTTCTGTATGGGCAAAAGTTCCATTGCTACTTTTAAACATTAGATACAACCACTGATGTTTTGTGAAGCAAATAAATCCACTTGACATCGTAAAATAGCAAATGCAAGAAAAATGGCAGAATCTGCCAGAACCAGAACAGTCTAAAAAGACGATTTTTTCGGGGCCACTTACACTGCTCAAATTAAAAAAATTAAAGAATGAAAAAGTTTCTTAAAGCAGAGGAATAAGCACAATTTTTTTAGGTCATTCTGATCTTTCTGGATTTTCACGATTTTTTACGGTGGACAAGAGAAATCTGTTTCCTGCGCACAAATCCAAAACCAACTCCAACTCTGGTCGGAAACTTTACTTGGCACAACTAAAACATGAAAATAAAGATACAAAGGAGTTGCTACAGAAGTATACAGCCCCTCGACTCAAAGAAAACAGAGAAAAATAAAGCAAAAATAAAACCATGGGTTATCTCCCAAGAAGTGTTTTTTCTTTAAAGCCTTTTAGCTAGGCATGATAATTTGAGAAGATGCTCACATAAGAATTATGAACTGAAGCAAAAGAGAGAATTAAGAAGCAAATCGAAAACAAATTTAAGTCTAACCCACTTCCTATTAAAAAGAATATTTTATAAGAACAACTCAATAAAGCACAAAGTGGCTAGCATAGGAAGACAAAATAAGTGCAACTTCAAAATTTTCAACATAAGGAGGGGAAAAAACTTGATATTGTTGAGATGCATAAAACTATGTTTCCCTATCTCATAATAACTTTCAGTAGCATCATGAGTAAAATTAACAATATAACTATCACATAAAACATTCTTATCATGACCCAGATGCATAAAAGAATCAATACTCTCCACATAAGCATAGTCATTCTTTTTAATAGTAGTGGGAGAAAATTCAACAAAATAACTATCATTATTATTCTCATCACCATAATCATCAAATATAGGAGGCATATTATAATCATTATGAACTTTCTCCTTAATAGTAGGTGGACTGAAAATATCATATTCATCATGGTAATCATCGTAAAGAACTCCAACATGATAGACAAGTTGTATATTAGGGAGATGGTTTTGGGTAATCCCTCCATTACTATGACAAGTTTCATAAGTATAATTGTAATCATAGCCTATGTTATAGCATCTTTTATAATAGTTATCAAATACTGGAGGCATAGTATAACATAGGAAATAGGATAGTTATCTTCCAAAGTGCATTCATTTGTAAACATATCATCATTTTTACTAGAAAGAGATGTATCAAGCATATAATCATCAGTAGCAAAAGGATTTTCAAACACATCATCCACAAGCTCAGAGCTTTCTATATCATCATTGGAAGGAACATGGATGTTACTAATAGTACAACAATTATCATCATTTTCAGAATTGGTACCAAGGATAGTTTCAAGATTATAATTAGTATCATCATTGTCCCACTCATGATCATCAAATTCAGTAGTAGGCATAAAATAATCATCTTAAATAGCTCCTACGGACTTAACATCACAATAGTAACCAATATAACAATCATGTATATCATCTTCAGTATTAATTTTCGAATCATACTCACTAGGAATAACCATGAGAGTAATAACATGCTTAGGGGCTCCCTTTTCCACCTCCTCCTCTTCTTCTTCTTCTTCTTCTTCTTCTTCTTCTCTATAGGAGGGAGAGGCTTGAAAGGAAGCTTCTCCACATACCATAGTTTATTGTCAGAAACAATAGAAAAACCTTGGAGGATTCCTCCTCTTCATTCATAAGATGAAAAAAATATTAGCCCTGTCATATTTTGGTAAAGTCTCCTATTTTATAATATTTTGTATGTAAGTATTTGTGTGGAAATTATTAACACAATAAAGATGACAACCATGCAGGACACTATTCATATCAAGAGCCCTCATATCTACCAAAGAAGTTTTTCTTGATAACTCTTCACACCCCAAAAATAATGTAAGTTCATCATGCTGATTAAGAGTGATTTTTTCATCACAATACAAACTTGCAGTACTCATAGGATTCGAATGGTTACTATTACACCCTGAGCATTGAAAATTGAAATGACCCACTTTACAGCAAAGTTCACAAATAAAAGGATAGAAGGCACAAACTTTTTTACCAAGATCATCTAAAGCCATGTCCCACTTTCTAGTTTTTTCATTCCTATGATGGATGCAATATTCTACTTCAATTTGATTCTTTTCACAAGGTCTAAGTGCTCCACAACTATTAACATGTTTATAGGAAATAGTACTCTCAGAAGTTTGAGCATGTTTATTGCAATCATTAATAACAATTTCATTTTTCATACAAGTGCCATTAAAAGGTTCATGATATATGTCCCCATTTTCTTTAGGAACATTCATATAAGAAGCAAATGATCTATACCAACCAACAATCATTTGAGGATCAAGACCATATTTAGCACTAAGTTCTTGAAAATCGGCAGTTTTAGCGAAAGACTTGATGCAATCATACTCGTAGTTTATACCCGATTCTTTACCTTTGTCGTTATTCAAACCTTCATTATTGGTTTGAATTAATTCAAGAAGTTCCCATTTAGCTTCAACCTTCTTACTTGAGAAAGAACCCTCGCAATAGGCATATAAATAATCCTTGTAATGTCCTGAAAGCCTTGCATAAAAATTAGTAACAATTATTTCCTTAGGAAACTCATGGTTAGGATATTTAAGTATTAATGTTTTCAGTCTTCCCCAAGCTTGAGCAATGCTTTCTCCATCACGAGGCCAAAAATTATAAATGTAATTCCTATCTAAATACAGTTCATGAGAAGAATAAAATAGAGATTCAAGCTCCTTCCACTCCAAATGATGAGGATAATCTAGTAGCTCATACCACTCCCTTGCTTTGTCCCTAACTGAAAAAGAGAATATTCTCCTCTTAACTTGGTCCACTGAAATACCTGCACACTTGAACAACTCGCATAATTCATGTATAAAGAGTAAATGATCACGAGGATGGAAAGTTCCATCTCCAAAATAGCAGTTATTCGTGGCACGTTCAACAATTTTCATAGTTATTTTAAAAGGAACACTTTCAGCAGGATGATTTAAAATATCACAAGCATCATTAGATTTATCATATATGGGAGATAAAGTATCATCAGAGAAAATTTTCTCTTCTAAATCTGGGTAAATAAAAAGTTTCTAAAAACTAGCTTCCCAAGCTTAGACTTCTCCGTAGTATTGGAAATAGTGGTATCCAACTATAACATTGCTACTAGCATTCAAATAAAGCTCTCTCATATTTTTTTTGTATTCTATTAAGACTAACTAGTAAAAATAAAAACAAGAAACAAGTGAAAATAAGCCTAACTAGTGAAAACAAGAAACAACAAGATATAATTGCAGAATCTAAAGGAAATAACTTCGAGCAGTCACACCCAAGGATGTGAGTACCTTTTACCTTACCTCCCCGGCAACAGCGCCAGAAAAGAGCTTGATGTCTACGCACTCTTCTATTCTTGTAGACAGTGCTGGGCCTCCAAGGGTAGAGGTTTGTAGAACAGCAGCAAGTTTCCCTTAAGTGGATTGCCAAGGTTTATCGAACTCAGGGAGGAAGAGGTCAAAGGTATCCCTCTCAAGCAATCCTGCAATTACGATACAAGAAGTCTCTTGTGTCCCCAACACACCTAATACAATTGTCAGTTGTATAGGTGCACTAGTTTGGCGAAAAGAGAGTGGAATACAAGTAATATGGATGTGTATAAGTGATAATAGAAATCTGAAATAAAAATGGCAGCAAGCAAACATGTAGCAGAACTGATTGTAAATGGTGTATCAATGCTTAGAAACAAGGCCTAGGGATCATACTTTCACTAGTGAACACTCTCAACAATAATAACATAATTGAATGCATAAATATCTCTCTTCACTATGCTACTCCGAACCACTCTCCAGTTGAATAACGAACACCAATTCATTGCGTAGGGGTACAAAGCACACCTTAAAGTCGCATTCTCGTATCTAGTTAACCCCACGCTTTCACTATGAGCGCCCTAGAAGGTACTAGACAAACACCACAATTTCATAGGATCATCCAACACAAGATATAAATATCATGCTAAACCACACGGTGCACACACTGTCACCTTTACATCGTGATCAAAGTGTTTACGGAGATGTCATAACAGAACCACTTGAGTAGCATAACAGATGAAGAGTACATCTACTTATTCAACTAGATTACAAAGCTCATGATCACATAAAGATCACACCATGTGTGAGAGAGATGAAGCACATAGCAACCAGTAGAGCACGCAGCCCCGAGGACGAACTACTCCCTCCTCATCATAGGAGATAGCAACGGCGATGGAGATGGCGATGGAGTCGATGGAGATGGCTCCGGGGGCACTTCCCCATCTGGCAGGGTGCCGAAATAGAGATTTCTGTCCCCCGAAACTTGTCGGGAGCGGCGTAGGAGCTACGGATGTTTTTGATGGAAAAGGCCGATTGTTTTATGGTTGATGCATCGGGGGGCATATATAGGCGAAAGGGTGATGACGGTGGGCTCCCGAGGGTCCCACACCACCCCTAGGCGCAGCCAGGGGTCCACCCGCGCCTAGGCATGGTGTGGGGGCTCCCCCCTCCGGGTCTCCTTCGTACTTCCTTGACACTTCGGGACTTCTAAGACTTCTGGCTTTTGAATTGTCTAATTCCGAGAATATTTCTAGAACAACTTTTCTGAAACTTAAAACAGCAGAAAACATGAACTGGCTCTGTGGCATCTTGTCAAAAGGTTAGTCTCGGGAAATCGATAAAAATGACATGAAGTGTAAGGAAAACATGTAGGAAATAACATGAAAACAACATGGAACATCATAATTTGAGGATACCTTTATGACGTATCAAGTACTATGATCTCATCTTACATATCTTTTACAATTTTATAGATCAAGTTTATGTTTGTAGCAAGTCACCTAAGAAATTATTTGTTTTGCCGTTAACCTACTCGAGGACGAGTAGGAACTAAGCTTGGGGATATTGATACATCATAAACTTATCCATAATTTCTGATGTTCCATGTTGTTTTCACGCTATATGCTACATGTTTGTTATACACTGTATGCCATTTTTATCGATTTTATGGGAATAACCTATTTACAAGATGTCATAGAGCTAGTTCCTATTTTCTAGTGTTTTTAGTTGCAGAAAAGTTGTTCTGGAAATATTCTCGAAATTGGACGATTCGACGCCCGGAGGTCTCTGTCGCGCACATGGAGTCCGGAGGAGACCCGGAGGGAGGCCACAGGGGCCCCACACCATAGGCGAAGCTCCTCCTTGGCCATGCCCAGAGGTGGTGTGGCCCCCTGGCCACCCACCAATGTTTCCCTTTCGCCAATTTATACCTCTCGGGAGGTTAACCCTAGATACAGAAGCTTTTTCCACGAAAAACACCTGAGGTTGCCGTCATCGTCAACCCTAGTTCGGGAGGGTTTTGGAGCTCTCCCCAGCACCCTGGCGGGAGGGGAAATCATCATCGGAGGGCTTTACACCACCATGCCCACCTCCGGAATGATGCGTGAGTAGTTTATCCTTGGACTATGGGTCCATAGAAGTAGCTAGATGGTTGTCCTCTCCTCTTTATGCCTCATGTTTAAATCTTGTGAGCTGCCCTACATGATCAAGATCATCTTATTGCAATGCTACATGTTGTGTTTTCTAGGATCCGATGAATATTGAATGCTATGTCTCGTGAATATCAATCTATCATGTTCGCTTCATGTGTATGTTATTTATGATCTTGCATGATCTCCGTTGTTAGTAGATGCTCTGGCCAAGTAGATGCTAGTGACTCCAAGAGAGAGTATTTATGCTCGATAGTGGGTTCATGCCTCCTTTGCATCTGTGCTCAAGTGACAGAAACGTGATGGATAGGGGATGTGTTGTTGCCATTAGGGATAAAACAACAATGTTTTCATTGTTTACATTAGACACTCTTCTTAATGCGATTATCTGTTGCTTGCAACTTAATACCCAAGGATTGCTCGGATGACATTCTGAGGGTGGATTATTAGTCATAGATGCAGAGTCTTGTTGTAATGCCCGAGTGAATCACATAGTAATCATCATGTCATGCATGTTTTACTATATGTCAATTGCCCAACTGTAATTTGTTGACCACACATGTTATTTATCTTCTATGGATACACACCACTAGTGAACTATGGAACCTGGTCCATTTTCCTCATACGGATAATACAACCACAACAATCACTGTTTTCATACTACTACTACTACTACTATTTTTCACATTGTTTTCCTACTATTTTCCAGACCATACGTTTAACCTCTTTGTTTTCAGCAAAACCGATGAGATTGACAACCTCACTGCTTCGTTGGGGCAAAGTGAATTGATTGTGTTGTGTAGGCTCCATGTTGCTGCTGAACCAGTAGTGCCTCCTGCCAACATCAACTGCATCAACCTTCAAAAGTTGCTTCTTTCTTATGATGGTCGATTCAACCTTGGTTTCTTTCTAAGGGAAAACTTGCTGCTGCACTCGTCACACCTTGCACTTGGGGTTTACCAAGGAGAGAGCATCATCTCACATCACACATTATCTTATCAAACAAAACTTTTAATGATTTATAATAATATTGATATTATTAAAATAACTCCTAGTGTCTTTAAATAAAACAATAATTATATAATTTTCCATGAAGTCAAAACAACTCTTGTTTTACTCCACAAATTATATTGCCACTTTAAAATTTTATACCAACTGGCTTTTATTCGAATAAACGAATTTTGGCCCTTGTATAATCATTTTTGTATTATAACAAAAACCCTCGAGTTGTACTTAGTACACAAACTCGATCAATTTTCATTGAAAGGAATTTGTTTTTGTTAATTTCTCATATAAACTCATTATACAGATCGGTAAAGTTTTGCTACAGATCACCAGATCTTTAGTAGTCAACTCTTGATTTTTCATAAAACTATTTAAGACAATACAAGTGTTGTGATCCCTTTATTCCATTAGAAATTCCTTCAAGTTTATCAACTTGAACTTAACAATATAATATAATTTTTTACTCTAAGTCATTTGGATATTTCATCCCTTCTATTATCTTAACCAATTACATGCACATCCTTTATTCAAGCGCCTTAAAAAAATCTGTGCTTTTCATGGTTAAGTATTTTTCTTGATAAGCATCCATGCCTCAAACCGCAATGGCTCTCGGTTTTAGTATAAAATAATTGTCAATTGTAATTTATTCCTCCTGCACAACTCTGATAACTATTTTCGGAGATTGATCAATCCCTTTAAGAAATACTGTCCTCCTACTAAATTCAACAAGGAATTGATTCCTTAAGAATCACATATCCTAAGTAACACAACTTTGTTACTTATGTGGTGGTATTGTATGAGGACTTCCAATGTAAAATTGGAACAACCAACAAAGTTAATTTTGTTCTTTTAGTCTTAGGATCAAGTTCAATATTTCAAAAACTTTCAGATTCTAAGAATCATGTGTCTCTTTATAGTTTGTACTTCAAAACTCTGACACGGTAAAGACAACAGTTTTGTGCTAAAATAAAATTTAAGTCACTATACTTTTATCGGTAATATCAAGAACCATTTGTAAAAGAACGCTTCTTAGTATTTGAATTTGTCTCACCTACTCAAATATGACTTGAAAAATTCAATACATCACTAAGACATAACTTCAAAAAAAATTGTGAGGTCCTTTTATTATTGACAATAATATCATCAATAACCTTTTTCTTGTTGACTTATCTATGTGCTTGAAAATTTAAGCAAATTCAGCCTTCAAAGAAGTGTGAAATTTATTAAGTACTTCAATTCGTATCTCAAAATTTCATCATGTAAATTATGTGTGTGTGAAAACATAGTGCCACACGAAGGTGGTGTCAACTTGATCATAAAATATTTCAAAATGATATTTCATCAATTAAAAATATTTGTAACTTGATCATCCACGGAGGGATTGATCCATAATATTCTCATAAGATAACCAGGACTTCGCCCTATTAATCCACAAGAGTATTACCTCGTCAAGCATGCGACCTTATTATAATAACATGAGTCGAAGCTCATAAATCTTCCAAATTATAAAAATAAAAGTGGAGATGTATTCATCCTTAGATGATCTTTTATGCGCCTAGCTTGATGCTCATCAACACCTTTTATTCTTCCATCTCCTTACTTTCATCAGCTCCTATATCGAATGCATAAAATAATTTTAGCAATCGATACACCAGAGATTACTAGTAAGAATGACAAATATCATTCAGGTATAAATCTTATACCATCTTCGTTGAGATTTTCCTTTTGCTCTAGGTAGCTTTTACAGTTCCTCTTCCAATGCTTTTTTAAACAGAAAAAACATTCTGAGTTACTATGTGTAGAACACATGGGCTTATTCTGTGCCTTAGCAATTTTTCCCTTTCTATTATTTTTCTGCTTGAATGGTCTAGTCTAGGAAACCATCAATACTTGATTTTTTTATGCTCACACCAGCCTCAGCAGTTTACAGCATAGCAAGGAGCTCCTTTTATGTTTGATACATTGAAAACGTATCTATAATTTCTGTGCTCCATGCTTGTTTTCTATCCAATGCCTTGATGTTTCCCATATGTTTTCACATGTTTTACTTTGTTTTCCATATGTTTGGATAGACTAACCTATTAACAAGAAGCCCCAGGCCAGTTGTTGTTTTTTTACTATTTTTCTATTTCAGAAAAATTCTTATGGAAATATTCTCGGAAAGGGCTGAAAATCTACGGAAATTGTTTTTTACCTGGAACGAAGACGGGGAGCTAGGTGTCCCCATGGGGGTGCAAGGCGCGGCCCCACCCTAGGTCGTGCTTGGTGGGCCCCGGCCACCACCTCTCGTCGCCTCTTTGCCTATAAATTTACCTAAACCCTAAAACATTCGGGGACGGGGTTATTTTCCACAGAACATACACAGATGCACCGTCTCCTCGAAAGTCCAATCTAGGGCTTCTCTAGCCCTGTTTTGGCACCCTCCCGGAAGGGGAGCTCGTCACTGGAGGCCTCTTCATAACCATGATCGCCTTCGAATAGATGCATGAGTAGTTGATCTCGAGACTACGGGTTCGTAACAGTAGCTAGTTGGTACTCTCTCCACCTTGATGTTCAATATCACGATCTCTTGAGCTGCCTCACATGATAGAGATCCATCTGATGTAATGCTATGTGTTGTGTTTGTTGGGATCCAATGAACCATGGAATTATGATTATTTTGTTCATGTCATTATATGATAATCTTCACTTATATCCTTAGAGTGTTTTAATGTGTATTTGCATGCTCGCCATTTGTATGATTATCTTGATCACATAGTTGTATGCATCTCCAAGAGGGAGTATTTATGCTAGATAGTGAGTTCATGCCTCCTTGATGTGTGTGCTCGAGTGACAGAAATGCGCCGGGTGGAGGCTGTTCTATTGCCACTAGGAAGAAAATAGTCGTGCTCTTGTCTACGGATGAGAGCCATTGATTACATTATGTATTGTTCTTAATGCAATTGTTTATTGCACACAAAGCAATCACTTTGCTGCTGCAACTTAATACTAGAGAGATTTCCTGGATAGATTTCTTGAGGTGAACTATTAGATATAGATGCATGTTGGATAGAGGTCTATATGCCTTAATGTAATGTCTACCATGTTAGAAACCGTGAACTATATCTCGTCATAATAGCATTGTTATGCCCCCCCATTTGTCAATTTCCTAGTTGTAATTTGTTTATCCAACACTTTTCTATTTTTGGAGACTTAACACTTGTGAACTTGTGAACCACAATCCATCTTTTACTATTATTTATACTGTTTTTACATGCTTTTACTACTTGTTTCCTTGGTGGTCTGTTTATTACAAATTACAAATATCACTTGTTTAACTCTGTTTTCCATCACATTAATTATCTTTTCGCTGCACCATTGCATCTATACAATTGCCATTGTATTAGGTGTGTAGAGGACGCAAGAGAAACATCACGACACCACTCCATACAATGTTTTCTTACACCTTGTGTTGCTAACATATTTTGCTAACTGCTTTTCAGGTGTGGCTGAATTGACAACTCAGTTCCTAAGGCTTATAGATATTATTTGGCTCCCCTTGTGTCGAATCAATAAATTGGGATACACTTACTGATGCTGACATGATCACTTCTAGTATATAGAGTTTTATTTACTAACGGAGATGAATGGGATCCATGGCTACTCCATAGATTCATCTATTGGATTGTATCAAGATCTCTCCAAGTAGCTACTCTTTCACCTCGTGATTTCGGTAGTTCTTGTCAACCTTCCCCTTGCGGCTTTTGTTGGATCGGTGGACTGGCCGGTGAGAGGAATTGGTTCCAATTAGCGTATTGTTGACTTGGGTTTGCGATCCCTCATAGGCTTAACGAGTTATCTCCCCTTTTGTGTGTGTGAGTTCATCGTGTTCTTCATGTTCATCATATTCTTCCCAACTCCCCACCTCTCATGCGTAAATCCATGAAGATCGGTCCACCCTAGTGGTCAAGCCTATATAATCTAGTATCAAGAGCAAGGTTGTCATGGGTTTGACACCCTCTTTCCCCGAATTTTTTCCTTGTTCTTGCCTAAATTCGAAAATTTACACCAAAAATAGCACCAATTTGCTTTTGGATCGATCTGTGATTTTAGTGCATCTTGGTAGGTTTTGATCCGTGGATCTATTGCTAAACTTGTTGATCTACCTTCCTTTGCGTTTCCATGGCTTAATTCCACTTATTTCCCCTTCGATTTGGTGATTTTCGGAGCCGTTTTCCACCCGAAAAAGTCAAAATCGCGTCCCAAACGCGTTTGCGGGAAATCCGGCCTCAAAGCCGAGCCAGACCAGCCTTCCAGGCTCCCAGTCCGGACCCAAATAGACCCGCCCGGCCTCCACCCCAGCTTCATAGCCCAGCTAGGCCGGCCTCCCAGAAAACTGCTGCGTCCGATCACCGTTTTGGCCATAACTTTTGACTCGGGACTCCGTTTTGAGGGATCTTTAGCTCATTTTGTAGGAACTTAAATCATATAAATCACCATTGCAGGAGATACATAATTCATTGAATCCCGATTTAGTGAGAAAGCACGAAACTTTCTAGCCTATAGGGTGAAGATCGTCGGAGAGAGGTATAAACATCCCGAATCTTCTCCCTCTTGCCATTCCTTTGTGAACCAACCTACCTTGTGATTACCTTACCTATTGGGGCTAGTTAATATATGATTGATTGGGATTTTCACATTTGTACCGTGTAGTTTCCAAGCGACCATTGTATGTGTTAGTTCATATAGTTTCATATGTTGGCACAAAGTTAGTGAGCAAAAAGAGAAAACAGTAAAAAGAGAAAGCAAGAAGAGAAAAAAGAGAAGAGAGAAAAAGGAAACCACAACTTTTCATACCACTTGCAGGAAGCGCGCAAGATTGATGAACATCTCGTAGGTGGTGCATTGTGTGCGAATGTGTTTGCCCACCAATAAATTACAATCGAACTAGCGGCTCTCCTTGTACTTGTGCAACACGAGCTTTATAGTCTTTGCTAGGATCATTTGGTTACTTAGCTATAATTTTGGTTGCATCAGTCCCATTTATATCCGTGCGTGCGTTTCCATATATCTTTCGGAGATGGACTTGTTGTTGCTTTGTGATCATTGTGGTTCTCTACTTCCCATTGCAATATCTTGGTTTCCGGTTGTTCCATTTCCTTTCCAATTTCCATACTATCCACCCGTAATCCCTGTGTGTTTTGGGGCGTGTTTTTGGATCTTTCAAACTCAAGTCACTTCATTCTTTTTGTTATCGGTTTCTCTTGGCATGGTCCACTAGTTCCAATACTTGCTACAAGGTGAGGTTTGAGCTCTTAGGTCTTCACACTCTATATATAAACTTGTTCTTGTGAGTAACCATGTGTAGAGAGAGCAGAGCATATTGAGGCCATGATGAGTACATGATGGACCACTATGACTACAACAACCACAAAGACTACAACAAGCACGACTTGGGTGACCTCTACCACGACATGGTGGATCACCACTCCTACAAGCACGACATGGTGGATGACCACTACTACGAGCATGCCATGGTGGATCACGACCACTACTACTACCACGACGTAGAGCTCTACACCGATTATTCCTCCCCAAGCATCATAGACATGGCGGAGCACCACACCAACCACAAAAACTTCGACTCCATGAGCTCCAACGACATGAACCACTAATACAACTACGATATTGCGAGCTTGGATGAAGAGATGGAGCCGTGCTACACCAACATGGATGAGCTCACCTACAAGAACTTCCTCTCCAAGCTTTGATGGCCAAGATATCATATGTCCTATGGTTCAGGCTCAAGACCAAGGAACTTCAAGGATAATGCCAAGGCCAACACAAGACAATGCCCTTCAACCTCAAGATGGTGCCACAACGAGAAATCCACAAGTTGGCAAAGTCAAGATTAGCTGCATCAACATCAAGACGGTGCCATGATACGTCATAAACGTATCCTTAATTTCTGATGTTCCATGTTGTTTTCTTATTGTTTCCCACATGTTTGCTATACAATTTATGTCATATTTATCGATTTTCCGTACTAACTCATTGGAAAGATGCCACAAAGCCAATTCCCTGTTTTCTGCTGTTTTTAGTTTCAGAAAAGTTGTTCTGGAAATATTCTCGGAATTAGAAAATTTGAAGCCCGGAACTCTTAGAAGTCCCGAAGGTTCCACCGAATCCCGAAGAGACCCGGAGGGGGGCTTCAGGGGGCCCACACCATAGGGTGGGGCTCACCCCTGGCCGCGCCATGGGGTGGTGTGGGGCCTGATGGTGCAGGTCTTGCACTTGTTGGGAGACCCCAAGAGGAAGGTATGATGAGCACAACAACAGTTTTCCCTCAGTAAGAGACCAAGGTTTAATCAACCAGTAGGAGGAAGGAGTAGCTTCATAAGGTTGAAGCAGCTGAGATGGAAGGGCGCACTACCGGTTCAGAAGCAACGTGGAACCTACACAACACAATCAAATCACTTTGCCCAAACGAAGCAGTGAGGTTGTCAATCTCACCGGTTTTGCTAAACGCAAAGAGGTTAAACGTATGGTGTGGAAAACAGTATGAAAGCAGTAGGTGTTTTATCAGTATGAGGAAAAAGGACCGGGGTCCACAGTTCACTAGTGGTGTCTCTCCGTGAAACATAAATAACTTGTGTGTTCAACAAATTACAGCTGGGCAATTGACATAAATGAAGGCTGCACTGTAGTGCATATGCAAGACATAAAGATTACTATGTGATTCATGCGGGCATTACAACAAAATACATAGACCGTTATCCAACTGCATCTATGACTAATAATCCACTCCGAATATCATCCGAACAAACGTTGGGTATTAAGTTGCAAGCAACAGATAATCACAGTAAGAAAAGTGTGTAATGTAAACAATAACATTTTCCTTAGACAAAGCATTGTTGTTTTCTCTCTAATGACAACAACACATTCTCCATCCGTCACGTTTCTGTCACTCGAGCATAGATGAAAAGGAGGCATGAACCCACTATCGACCATAAATACTCCCTCTTGGAGTTACTAGCATCTACTTGACGAGAGCATCTACTAATAACGGTGAGCATGCAAGATCATAAATAACAAAAGCATGAGATAACATGATAGATTTATAATCAGAAGACATAACATTCAACATTCATTAGATCCCAACAAACACAACTTGTAGCATTACATAAAGATGATCTTGATCATGTTAGGCAGCTCACAAGTTCTAAACATGAGGTACAAAGTGGAGAGAACAACCATCTAGCTAATGCTATGGACTCATAGTCTAGGGATGAACTACTCACGCATCACTTCGGAGGAGGGAATGGTGGTGTAGACCCCTCAGGTGATGATTTCCCCCTCCGGCAGGGTGCCGGGGAGAGCTCCTGAACCCTCCCGATCTCGGGATGACGGTGACGGCGGCCTCGGGTGTTTCTCGGGTAAAAGTGGTATCCTCCTAGGGTTTATGTCTCGGGGGGATTAAATAGGTGAAAGGGCAAAGGCGGTGGAGCCCTGGGGGCCCCACACCACCCCCATCGCGGCCAAGGGGGGCGCCCTATGGTGTAGGCCCCCCGAGGCCCCCCCGGGCCTCTTTGGGACTCTGTGGAACCTTCGGGAATTCTAAGACTTCCGGGCTTCGAATTTTCCAATTCCGAGGATATTTCCAGAACAACTTTTCTGAAACTAAAAACAACAGAAAACATGGAAATGGCTCTGTGGCATCTTGTCAATAGGTTAGTCCGGAAAATCAATAAAAATGACATAAAGTGTATAGCAAACATGTGGGAAACAATAAGAAAATAACATGGAAGATCAGAAATTAAGGATACGTTTATGACGTATCAACATCCCCAAGCTTAGTTCCTACTCGTCCTAGATTAGGTAAACTATAAAAACACAGTAATTCCTGAGGTGACATGCTACCAACATAACTTGATCATCAATAATGTAACACCATAAGTAAGCTGAGATCATAGAACTTAAACGCAAGCATGATAAATAGAACTTTAATTGCAAATCATAGCAATCACCTTGCATCATGAGAAGTAACTCTAATAAAATATCATGAATAACAATGCAAATAAAGATATACATTTGTTTCAAGTATAGAGAGAACATGTCAAAGTGATATTTTGCTAGTCCTTAAGAGTGGCGCAAAACATAAATGCCAGGACACCTTCAAAGTTCACGAGGAAGACTAGAACAAATAATTAGAGAACAAGCAATAACACATCATGAATCAATTAATAATGTTTCTAGGACAAATGCACGTAAAACACAGAATGGCAAAAATGTTCTCTCAACTGTGCATAAAGTTAGAAGATGGAGACTCAACATGAAAGTTAAAGAAAGGCCCTTCACAGAGGGAAGAATGGACTGACACTCATGTGATAGAGCTTTTATTTTATTAAACAGAGGTATTGAAAACTTGACACTCCTCCCAACCATCTTTCACAAAACCATGGCTAACCGAATCCCCGGGTTCCTGCCAACAATCACATAACGCGGAGGATTGTCTATATTTTAAGAGAGGTGTATACTTATGTCAATGAATGGTAAACAGAAAATACAGTACGTCACAAGCCATCTGGACTTTACAAGAGAGGCTCCCATAGAAGGACGCATCTGGGTAGAAGGTCATCCCTCTTTCTATTTTGTTTACACAATTATGCTTTGACTGATAAATCAGGAGCAAAAATAGTGAAGAGAATTTGTGTTATTAATTTGGGGTTGGGCACCCCACTGCCAGCTCTTCTATCATTGGATAAGCGGATGAAGCCACTAGTCCAGGGTGTGAAAGTCCAATCAACAAGTGAGATAAAGATTCTCTATTTACGTCCTCATGAGCTAAAACGGGAGCACAAAACATGAGTAATTTTGAAAGTTTTAAAGATAACACATGAGCAGTTTACTTTGGAGTGGCGGTTAAATACCACATGTAGGTAGGTATGGTGGAAACAATGGGAAAAGTTTGGTTTTTGGAAGTTGGATGACGAGTAGAGCTCATACTCAGTACAGGTGGAGGCTAGCAAAAGACTGGGAGCGACAAATCAAGAGAGCATAAGAGCCATAATCATGCATAACGACATAAACATAATTACTCAAAGCATAAGTGGTACCACAAGTTCAAAAAATAAATGATCATGGATCCTATTCGTGACTGGTTCATAGTCATAAACATGGTGTGAGCATGCGCCAAGTCAACCAAATAAAACATTCATAGGAGAACACCACAAATTTATGCTTCAATATGACAAGAACAACTCATTATTCTTCCAATGGCACATGAAACACTCTCAACTATTTTAGGCTAATCATGCTACTCAATAAACACAAGGCTTTAAAACTAAAATAACATCTAGCATGATATGAAAAAGTTCTAGCCACAGTCTATACAAGCTTCTACTTGCACCGTTAAAATTCTACCTCAAGCAGCAGTTTCTTTTCCCAACAAGCACCATACAAAAAAAAATGCTTTAACAAAAACTCTCTAAATGCTACAGAAAGAAAACATGAGAGTTATCACATAACACTACTAAAACTAACAGATCTTAATAAGAGATGCAATGAAAACGAGAGCTAAACATGAATTTTTGCAGCAACTAGAAGAAAAAACTAAGAATAGTAGCATAGAAAGTATTCAAACAAAAAAGCGGAGTATGTTTCCGTCCCAAACAAAGAGTTTTAGGATCCGACTATATTATTGCAGCAAGGAAAAAATATAAACAAAGGAAAACAAATGAAAAACAAATAGACGATCCAAGTAAACTTCATATGATGTCACCGAATAAAAATATAGTTTCACGAGAAGTGACCTGATAGATAGTTTATGAAGAAGGGGATGCCTTGGGCATAACCAAGCTTAGATGCTTGAGTCTTCTTAAAATATGTTTGGATGAACCATGGGGGCATCCCCAAGCTTTGACCTTGCACTCTTGTTGATCACATATATCACCTCTTCTCTTGACCCTTGAAAACTTCCTTCACACTACACTCAAACAATAATTCGCATTAGAGGGTTAGTGCAAAAATTAAAAATCCATTGGTTCTATATGGAACAAGTTCTGTTGATACTTTTAAACATTAGCTACAGCCACTCATGTTTCGTGAAGCAAAGAAATCCACTTGACATCGCAAAAGAGCAAATGCAAGAAAAATGGCAGAATCTGTCAAAACCAGAACAGTTTGTAAAGACGAATATTTTTGAGGCACTTACGTTGCTCAGATCGAAATACTTAAAGATAAAAAAAGTTGCATAATTAGCTGGGGAATAAGCACAAAAAATTTAAGATCATTCTGATCTTCCAGGATTTTATATGATTTTTTACGATGGACAGTAGAAATCCGTTTCCTGCGCAGAAATACGAAAACCAACTCCAACTCTCATGAGAAACCTTACTTGGCACTACTAAAACATGAAAACAAAGATACAAAGGAGTTGCTACAGAATTATACAATCCCTTTAATCAAATAAAACTGAGAAAAACAAAGCAAAAATAAAACCATGGGTTATCTCCCAAGAAGTGCTTTTATTCAACACCTTTTAGCTAGGCCCAGTAAAGTGGAATCAAGTATTTTCAAGTGAAGAAGCATCCAAATTGTAACTTGTTCGAATAACAGAATAAAAAAGAAACTTCATTCTGTTTCTAGGAAAGTGTTCCATACCTTTCTTGAGTGGGAACTGAAATTTAATATTCCCTTCTTTCATATCAATAACAGAACCAACAATTCTAAGAAAAGGTCTTTCCAAAACAATTGGACAAGAAGCATTGCATTCAATATTCAAGACAAAAAAATAAACGGGGAAAAGAGTATTATTAACCAAGATAAGAACATCATCAACTCTCCCCAAAGGTTTCTTTCTAACATTATCAATAAGACAAATATCCAAATAACAAGGTTCCAATGGTGGTAAATCAAGAATATCATAGAGTTTCATGACAGAGATACTAGCACCAAGATCACATAGAGAATTGCAATCAAGATTATTCACTTTCATTTTAATAATAGGCTCCCAATCATAATCTAGCTTCCTAGGGATAGAGGATTCACATCTTAATTCATCCTCTCTAATTTGCATGAGAGCATTTGTAATATGTTCTGTGAAAGCCATATTCATAGCACTAGCATTAGGACAACTAGCAAGATTTTGTAAGAACTTAATCACTTCAGTTATGTTGCAATCATCAAAGCCAAGATCATTTTTATCAAACATAATGGGATCATTGTCTCCCATGTTTCTAAAAATTTCAGCACTTTTATCAGGAACATTTTTAGTAGTTTCAGGCAGTTTTGCATTTTTTCTAGCAGAAGTGGAAGTGTTTCCAACACCAATTACTTTAACATTGATAGTAGAAGGTTTTATAGCATGAGAAGCTTCAGTTTTACTAGTGGTGGTAATGGTGCAAACATTAGCTATATTATTCTTTCTACCTATTTCATCTAGCATGCAATTCAGCTAACATTCTAACATTAGCATCAATTCGAATTTGGATTGCATTTGTAGCAGCAAAAGGATTCTCATCTATGGTTTCAGTTTTAGCAGTCATTCTATTAATAAAAGAAGATTGAGCCTCAGACGTGGAAGAAATTGAAGTTTCAGCATGAGCAATTTTAACTTGCAACCCAGGTATTTCTCTATTTAAACTTTCAAGTTGATAGCTGATATTTCTTAGCATATCAGATTCTTCCTCCATGGTTTTAGAAAATAGTTTATTTTTCTAATATTGTTTTTGCATAAAGTCTTTAGTGTCTCTTTCAACTTCTGAAATTATTTCATTAGACATTCCAGTGCTATCATTATTACCACTGATAAAAGGATATGGCCTATAATTGTTGCTACCAAAATTATTCCTATAAGCATTGGTGTTGAAATTATTATTTTTAACGAAGTTCACATCAACATGCTCTTCTTGAGCAACCAAAGAGGCTAAAGTCACAAGCATAGACATAATAGCATCACGTCTCTCATTCAAAGAAGAGGTTTCTTCAAAAGAATTTACCTGCTTACCAGTTGTAGCTCTCTCAGTGTGCCACTCAGAATAATTTACCATCATATCATCAAGAAGATTTGTTGCTAACCTCAAGGTCATGGACATAAAGGTTCCTCCAGCAGCTGAATCAAGAAGGTTTCTTGAAGAAAACTTCAGACCTGCATACAAAGTTTGGATGATCACCAAGTAGTCAGTCCATGAGTGGGCCAATTCTTTACTAAAGATTTCATTCTTTCCCAAGCTTTAGCAACATCCTCTTTATCAAGTTGCTTAAAATTCATAATGCTACTTCTTAAAGATATAATATTAGCAGGAGGATACTATTTTCCAATGAAAGCATCTTTGCACTTAGTCCAAGAATCAATACTATTTCTAGGCAAAGATCGCAACCATTCTTTAGCTCTTCCTATCAAAGACAAAGGAAACAATTTCAGTTTAATAATATCTCCATCTACATCTTTATATTTTTGCATCTCACATAGTTCAACAAAATTATTAAGATAGGCAGCAGCATCATCAGTACTAACACCAGAAAATTGCTCTCTCATAACAAGGTTTAACAGGGCAGGTTTTATCTCATAAAATCAGCAGTAGGAGCAGGTGGAGCAATAGGTGTGCTAATGAAATACTTTTTGTTGGTGCTGGTAAAGTAACACAACTTAGTGTTCTCAGGAGTAGTCATTTTAACAATACTAAAAACAGGAATAAAACTACAGCTAGAACAAGAACTAATTTTTTTGTGTTTTTGATAAAGAGAAGCAAACAAGAAAAAATAAAATAAACTAAGAAAAACAAAAACAAAGAAAAGAGATATGAATTGAGAGACTCCCCTTTCAGAAATTCTCTTCCTCCCCGGCAACATCGCAAGAAAAATAGCTTGATTGTGTAGGTCTTGCACACGTTGGGAGACCCCAAGAGGACGGTATGATGAGCACAACAGCAGTTTTCCCTTAGTAAGAAACCAAGATTTAATCGACCACTAGGAGGAAGGAGTAACTTCAGAAGGTTGAAGCAGCTGAGACGGCAGGGCGCGCTACCGGTTCCGAAGCAATGTGGAACCTACACAACACAATCAAATCACTTTGCCCCCAATGAAGCAGTGAGGTTGTCAATCTCACCGGTTTTGCTGAACACAAAGAGGTTAAACGTATGGTGTGGAAAAAAGTATGAAAGCAGTAGGTGTTTTATCAGTATGAGGAAAAAGGACCGGGTCCACATTTCACTAGTGGTGTCTCTCTGTGAAAGATAAATAACATGTGTGGTGAACAAATTACAGCTGGGCAATTGACATAAATGAAGGCTGCACTGTAGTGCATACGCAAGACATAAAGATTACTATGTGATTCATGCGGGCATTACAACAAAATACATAGACCGTTATCCAACTACATCTATGACTAATAATCCACCCTCCTAATATCATCCGAACAAACGTTGGGTATTAAGTTGCAAGCGACAGATAATTGTAGTAAGCAAAGTGTGTAAAATAAAAAATAACATCATCCTTAGAAAAAGCATTGTTGTTTTCTCCCTAATGGCAACAGCATATCCTCCATCTGTCACGTTTCTGTCACTCGAGCACAGATGAAAATGAGGCATGAACCCACTATCGAGCATAAATACTCCCTCTTGGAGTTACTAGCATCTACTTGGCCAGAGCATCTACTAATAATGGAGAGCATGCAAGATCATAAATAACAAAAGCATGAAGATAACATGATATATTGGTAATCAGAAGACATCGCATTCAACATTCATCAGATCCCAGCAAACACAACATGTAGCATTGCATAAAGATGATCTTGATCATGTTAGGCAGCTCACAATATCTAAACATCAGGTACAAAGTGGAGAGAACAACCATCAAGATTTTTCTATGGACCTATAGTCCAGGGATGAACTACTCACGCATCACTTCGGAGGAGGCCATGGTGGTGTAGACCCCTCCGGTGATGATTTCCCCCTCGGGCAGGGTAACGGGGAGAGCTCCAGAACCCTCCCGATCTCGGGATGACGGTGACGGCGGCCTCGGGTGTTTCGCCGGTAAAAGTGGTATCTTCCTAGGATTTATGTCTCGGGGGGATTAACTAGGAGAAAGGGAAAAGGCGATGGATCCCTTGGGGCCCCACACCACAGCGTGACCAGGGGCGCCGCCCGGGCCCCCTCCGGGTATCTTCGGGACTCAGTGGTACCTTTGGGAATTCTAAGAATTTCGTGCTTTGAATTTTTCAATTCCGAGAATATGTCCAGAACAACTTTTCTGAATATAAAAACAACAAAAACAGGGAACTCGCTCTGTGGCACCTTGTCAATAGGTTAGTCCGGAAAATCGATAAAAATGAAAAAGGTGCATAGAAAACATGTGGGAAACAATAAGAAAACAACATGGAACATCAGAAATTAAGGATACGTTTATGACATATCAGGGTCCCCTGGCCTCCACCGCCTTTGCTCTTTCGCCTATTTATACCCCCCGAGACGTAAACCCTAAAGATATACCACTTCGTCGCGAAAAACACCCCAGGATGCCGTCACCGTCATCCCGATATCGGGAGGGTTCTGGAGGGAATTCATCACCGGAGGGTTCTACACCATGATACGTCATAAACGTATCCTTAATTTCTGATGTTCCATGTTGTTTGCTTATTGTTTCCCACATGTTTGCTATATAATTTATGTCATTTTTATCGATTTTCCGAAATAACCTATTGACAAGATGCCACAAAGTCAGTTCCCTGTTTTCTGCTGTTTTTAGTTTCAGAAAAGTTGTCCTGGAAATATTCTCGGAATTGGAAAGTTCGAAGACCGGAAGTCATAGAATTCCCGAAGGTTCCAAGGAGTCCCGAAGAGACCCGGAGGAGGGCCTCAAGGGGCCCACACTATAGGATGGCGCCCCCCCATGGCCGTGTCGGGGGTGGTGTGGGGCCCCCATGCCTCCACCGCCTTTGCCCTTTTGCCTATATAATCCCCCGAGATGTAAACCCTAGAGAGATCCCACTTTTACCCGAGAAACACCCGAGGCCGCCGTCACCGTCATCCCGAGATCGGGAGGGTTCTGGAGCTCTCCCCGGCACCCTGCCGGAGGGGGAAATCATCACTGGAGGGGTCTACACCACCATGACCTCCTCCGAAGTGATGCATGAGTAGTTCATCCCTCGACTACGGGTCCATAGCAGTAGGTAGATGGTGGTTCTCTCCACTTTGTACCTCATGTTTAGATCTTGTGAGCTTCCTATCGTGATCAAGATCATCTTTATGTCATGCTACATGTTGTGTTTGCTGGGATCTGATGAATGTTGAATGCTATGTCTTATTATTATCAATCTATCATGTTATCTTCATGCTTATGTTATTTATGGTCTTGCATGCTCTTCGTTATTAGTAGATGCTCTGGCCAAGTAGATGCTAGTAACTCCAAGAGGGAGTATTTATGCTCGATAGTGGGTTCATGCATCCTTTTCATCTGTGCTCGAGTGACAGAAACGTGACAGATGGAGGATGTGTTGTTGCCATTAGGGAGAAAACAACAATGATTTATTTAAGGATGATGTTATTGTTTACATTACACACTTTGCTTACTGCGATTATCTTTTGCTTGTTACTTAATACCGAACGTTTTTTCGGATGATATTTAAAGGGTGGATTTTTAGTCATAGATGCAGCTGGATAACGGTCTATGTATTTTGTTGTAATGCCCACATGAATCACATAGTAATCTTTATGTCTGGCATATGCACTACGGTGCAGCCTTCATTTTTGTCAATTGTCCAGCTGTAATTTGTTCACCACACATGTTATTTATATTTCACGGAGAGACACCACTAGTGAACTGTGGACCCCGGTCCTTTTTCCTCATACTGATAAAATACCTACTGCTATCATACTGCTTTCATACTGCTGCTACTGCTTTCATACTATTTTCCACACCATACGTTTAACCTCTTTGTGTTCAGCAAAACAGGTGAGATTGACAACCTCACTGCTTCTTTGGGGCAAAGTGATTTGATTGTGTTGTGTAGGTTCCATGTTGCTCTTGAACCGGTAGTGCGCCCTGCCATCTCAGCTGCTTCAACCTTCTGAAGTTACTCCTTCCTCCTACTGGTCGATTAAACCTTGGTTTCTTACTGAGGGAAAACTCCTGTTGTGATCATCATACCTTCCTCTTGGGGTCTCCCAACGAGTGCAAGATCTGCACCATCAAGCCATTTTTCTTGCGACGTTGCCGAGTAGGAAGAGAATTTCTACAAGGGGAGTCTCTCACTTCCAATCTCTTTACTTTGTTTTTGTTTTTCTTAGTTTATTTTATTTTGTCTTGTTTGCTTCTCTTTATCAAAAACACAAAAAATAGTTCTTATACTAGCTGTAGTTTTATTCTCGTTTTTAGTCTTGTTAAAATGAATAATCTTGAGAACACTAAGTTGTGTGACTTTACTAGCCCCAACAACAATGATTTCGCTAGCACACCTCTTGCTCCAACTGCTCCTACTGCTGATTTTTATGAGATAAAACCTGCCCTGTTAAACCTTGTTATGAGAGAGCAGTTTTCTGGTGTTAGTACCGATGCTGCTGCTGTCCATCTTAATAATTTTGTTGAACTATGTGAGATGCAAAAATATAAAGATGTTGACAGAGATATTATTAAACTGAAATTGCTTCCTTTCTCTTTGAGAGGAAGAGATAGAGAATGGTTGCTATCTTTGCCTAGAAATAGTATTGATTCTTGGACTAAGTCTAAAGATGCTTTCATTGGAAAATATGATCCTCCTGCTAAGATGATTTATTTAAGAAGTAGCATCATGAATTTTAAGCAACTTGATAATGAGCATGTTGCTAAAGCTTGTGAAAGGATGAAATCTTTAGTAAAGAATTGTCCCACTCATGGAGTGACTACTTGGATGATCATCCAAACCTTTTATGCAGGTCTGATATTTTCTTCAAGAAACCTTTTAAATTCAGCTGCTAGAGGAACCTTTATGTCCATGACCTTGGGGTTAGCAACAAAGCTTCTTGATGATATGATGGTAAATTATTCTGAGTGGCACACTGAGAGAGCTACAACTAGTAAGAAGGTAAATTTTGTTGAAGAAACCTCCTCTTTGAATGAGAGACTTGATGCGATTATGTCTATGCTTGTGAATGGCCATGCTCCTATTGATCCAAATAATGTTCCTTTAGCCTCTTTGGTTGCTCAAGAAGAGCATGTTGATGTGAACTTAATTAAAAATAATAATTTCAACACCAAAGCTTATAGGAATAATTTTGGTAGCAACAATTATAGGCCATATCCTCCTAATAATTGCAATGCTTATGGTAATTCTTATGGTAACTCCTATAACAGCACGAAAAGTGTACCCTCTGATCTTGAGAACATGCTTAAGAATTTTATTAGTACACAAACTGCTTTCAATAAATCTTTTGAGGAAAAGTTTGGCAAAATTGATGTTCTTGCTTCTAAAGTTGATAGCCTTGCTCTTGATGTTGATTTTCTGAAACTAAAAGCTATGCCTCATGATGTTAAAGAAAGTAAACCTTTGAATGCTATCCAAATTCGAATTGATGATAATGTTAGAATGTTAGCTGAATTGGATGCTAGATGGGAAAGAGAAGATGAAATAGCTACAAAGAATAATATAGCTAATGTTTGCACCATTACCACTACTAGTAAAACTGAAGCTTCTCATGCTAGAAAACCTTCTACAATCAATGGTAAAGTAATTGGTGTTGGAAACACTCCCACTTCTGCTATTAAAAATGCAAAACTACTTGAAACTGCTAAAAATGTTCCTGATAAAACTAGTGAAATTTATAGAAACATGGGCACAATGGTCCCATTATCTTTGATAAAAATGATCTTGACTTTGATTATTGCAACATAACAGAAGTGATTAAGTTCTTACAAAATCTTTCTAGTTTTCCTAATGCTAGTGCTATGAACATGGTTTTCACAAAACATATTACAAATGCTCTGATGCAAATTAGAGAGGATGAATTAAGATGTGAAGCCTCTATCCCTAGGAAGCAAGATGATGGTTGGGAAACCATTATTAAAATGAAAGTGAATGATTTTGATTGCAATGCTCTATGTGATCTTGGTGCTAGGATCTCTGTTACGCCCAAGAAACTCAATGATATTCTTGATTTACCACCATTGGAACCTTGTTATTTGGATATTCGTCTTATTGATAATGTTAGAAAAAAACCTTTGGGGAGATTTGGTGATGTTCTTACCATGGTTAAATAATAATCGTTTCCCCGTTGATTTTGTTGTCTTGAATATTGAATGCAATGCATTGATGGTGCAGATCTTGCACTCGTTGGGATACCCAAAGAGGAGGGTGTGATGAGGACAGCGGTAGGAGTTTTCCCCTTAGTTAAGAACCAAAGTTATCAATCCAGTAAGAGAAGGAGGATCTTCAGAAGGTTGATGCCACTGACGGTGGTGATGGCGCCTCACCGGTGTCAGCAACAACACGGAACCTGCACACAACGCGGAATCCAGTAGGAAAATACTTTGTCCCAACGGTACAGTGAGGCTGTCAATCTCAACGGTCTTGCTGAAAACAAAGATTAGACGTATAGTGTGGAAAATGGTGTATGCTTTCCGTAAGTAAAGAAAGCAGAAAATTGGAGTGGTTTATTTACCAGTGTAAGAAAATGGACCGGGGTTCATAGGTTCACTAGTGGTGTCTCTCCATAAAAGATAGCATGCTGGGTGAACAAATTACAGCTGGGCAATTGAGAAATAAAGGTTGCACCGTAGTGCACATTCATGACATGAAGACTACTATGATATTTAGTGCGGGAATTACAACAATATACATAGACCGTAATCCAACTGCATCTATGACTAATAATCCAACCTCAGGTTATCATCCGAACCCCCTTAGGTATTAAGTTCCAAGAAACAGATAACTGCATTAAACAAAGTGTGTAATGTAAGCAATGATTGTACAGGCGGGCACTCGCACCACTGTTTTCTCCCTAGTGGCTACAACACATCCTCCCCCGTCACGTTACTGTCACTCGAGCACAGGCGAAAAGGAGGCATGAACCCACTATCGACCATAAATACTCCCTCTTGGAGTCACTAGCAACTACTTGGCCAGAGCAACCACTAGCAAAAGAAAGCATGCAAGATCACAAATAGCATATGCAATAAATACTATAATCAACTTGGCATAGCAAACACATCATGGAGAATTACATAAGAACACTATCGATCATGTTAGGCAGCTCACGAGATCTAAACATGGAGGCATATAAGGAGGCGACAACCATCTAGCTACTGCTATGGACCCTTAGTCCAAGGATGAACTACTCACGCATCACTCCGGAGGCAGGCATGGTGATGGAGAAGCCTCCGGTGATGATCTCCTCTCTGGCAGGGCGCCGGGAGATAGCTTCAGAACCCCCCTGATCTAGGATTGACGACGACGGCGGCTGCAGAACTTTTCGGGGATTTTTTGATCAGGTATCTAGGGTTTTCAATCCGGAGGAAATAAATAGGCGAAAGGGCAGAGGCGGTGGAGCCCTGGGGGCCCCACACCACCCCTGGTGCGGCCAAGGGGGCGCCACTCCATGGTGTAGGCCCCCTGGTGCCCCTCTTCGACTCCTTTTTGGTCTTCTGGTTGCTTCCATGGAAAATAGGCACTTCAGACTTTGTGGGGTCCAATTCCGAGAAGATTTCCAGAACAACTTTTGTGAAATAAAAAACAGCAGAAAACAGGGAACTGTCACTTGGCATCTTGTTAATACGTTAGTCCCAGAAAACGTGTAAAAATGACATAAAGAAGGGAGAAAACGTGTAGCAATTGGCATAATATTATCATGGAGCATCAGAAATTATAGATACGTTGGAGACGTATCAAGCATCCCCAAGCTTAGTTCCTACTCGTCCTCGAGTAGGTAAACGATAAAACACAACAATTTCTGAGGTGACATGCTACTAACATAAACTTGATCATTAAAATGTAAAAGTACATGTACGCTGGGATCATAGAACCCTTTTACACAAACATGATAAATAAAACTTTAATAATAAAGAATAGAAATCACTTTTCATCATGAAGAGTATCTCAAATAAAGGATCATGAATAATAATGCAAAGAAAGATAAACGTTTGTTCCAGGTATAGAGAAAGCATGACAAAGTGATATTTCGCTAGTCCTTAAGAGTGGGGAAAAACATAAATGCCAGGACACCTTCAAAGTTCATGAGGAATACTAGAGCAAATAATTTAAGAACAAACAATATCACATCATGAAGCACTTATTGATGTTTATGGGACAAATGCACATAGAACTTAGAATGACAAAAATGCTCTCTCAACTGTGCATAAAGTTAGAAGATGGAGACTCAACATAAAAGTAAAAGTAAGCCCCTTCGCGGAGGGAAGCATGGATCACTCATGTGCTAGATCTTTTTATTTTATTAAAGAGAGGTATTAAAAGTTTGACACTCCTCCCATCCATCTTTAACAAACCATGGCTAACCGAATCCTCGGGTGCCTGCCAACAATCACATACCGTGGAGGAGTGTCTATATTTTGGGATATGTATGCTAATGTCAATGAATGGTAAACAGAAAATACAGTACTTCACAAGCCAACTGGATTCACAAGAGCGACTTCCATGTGAACGACGCATCTGGGTAGAAGGTCATCTCTCTTTCTCTTTTGTTTACACAATTATGCTTTGACCGATAAATCAGGAGCAAAAATAGTGAAGAGATTTTGTGCGTATTAATTTGGGACTGGGCACCCCGCCGCCAACTCTTCTATCATTTGGATAAGCGGTTGAAGCCACTAGTCCAGAGTGTGAAATCGAATCAACAAGTGAGATAAAGATTCTCCATTGACGTCCTCATGAGCAAAAACAGGAACATAAAGCAGGAGTAGTTTTGAATTTTTTAAAGGTAACACATGAGCAATTTACTTTGGAGTGGCGGTTAAATACCACATGTAGGTAGGTATGGTGGACACAATGGGAAAAGGTTTGGTTTAAGGGAGTTGGATGCACGAGTAGAGCTCATACTCAGTACAGGTGGAGGCTAGCAAAAGACTGGGATCGACAAATCAAGAGAGCATGAGAGCCATAATCATGCATAGCGACGTAAACATCATTAATTAAAGCATAAGCGGTACCACAAGTTCAAAAACTAAGTGGTCATGGAGGCTATTCGTGACTGGTTCATAGTCATAAACATGGTGTGAGCATGCGCCAAGTCAACCAAATAAAACATTCGAAAGAGAATACCATAAATTTATGCTTTACTATGACAAGAACAACTCATGAATCTTTCAATGGCATATTAAACACTCTCGGCTATTTGAGGCTATTCATGCTACTCAATATCCACAAGGATTTAAAATTAAAATAACATTTATCATGGCATGAAAAAGTTCTAGCCACATTCTATACAAGCTTCTACTTGCACTGTTATAAATTCTACTTCAAGAAGCAGTTTCTTTTCCCAACAAGCACCATACAAGATATGTTTTAACAAAAATACTCTTTATGGAACAGCAAGCAAACATGAGAGTACTCACATAACACTATTAAAACTAACAGCTCTGATAAGAGATGCATGCAAAACGGGAGCTAAATAAATGCAGCAGCCAGACAAAGATTAAGAATACAAAGTATTCCCATGAAAAAGCGGAGCGTGTCACTCTCCAATAAAAGAATGCTGGGGTCCAACCAAGCTTATTGAAAAAATAAAAAGAAACTTAAACAAAAAATAAAAATAAAATGAAAGCAAAAATAAAAGACGCTCCAAGTAAAGCACATAAGATGTGACCGAATAAAAATATAGTTTCACTAGAAGTGACCTGATAATTTGTCGATGAAGAAGGGGATGCCTTGGGCAACCCTAAGCTTAGACGCTTGAGTCTTCTTGGAATTTTCTAGGATGTACCACCGGGGCATCCCCAAGGTTAGGCTCTTCACTCTTCTTGATCACACATATCACTCTCTTCTCTTGACCCTTGAAAACTTCCTTCACACCAAACTTCTCACAATCTTCATTAGCAACGTTAGTGCAATCAAAATAATAAATTCACATGGTTCAGTTTCAACACGTGCCTAACACTCAAAAACATATTAGCTACTGTCACAACTTCTTTTAAAACTCTTTTTCTCAAAAGAACACCAAAAGAAAGAGATTAAGATGCAAATGCAATTATTGGCAGAAATCTATCAAACAGGACAGCAGGTAAAGATGATTTTTTTTCGAAAATCTTCTGTTGCTCCAATCAAAAAGTGGTCAGCTAAGAAAAGTTGCGTATACAGCTCAGGATTACGCATAAAAAAACTCAGGTCATTTTGAATTTTCCGTGATTTTATACGGAGTAAACAGTGGACAGCAGAAATCTGTTTCCTGCGCGGAAATCCGAAATATAGCCTCAACTTTCCACTAGATGCTTTACTTGGCTCAACAAAAACACAAAAGAAAAGATATAGCAGTGTTGCTAAGGAAATAGACAACACCCAGGTGCAAAGAAAACAAAAGAAAACGGGTTAAAAATAGAGAAATAAAACGGGTTGTCTCCCGGTAGCGCTTTTCTTTAACGCATTTCAGCTAGGCATAGAAAGCAACTCAAGTATTTTCAAGTGAAGAAGCATCAACATCATAACTTTCTCTAATAATAGAGTCAAAAGGTAGCTTCATCCTCTTTCTAGGCAAGTGTTCCATACCTTTCTTGAGTGGGAATTGATATTTAATACTCCCCTCTTTCATATCAATAAAAGCACCAACAGTTCTAAGAAAAGGTCTTCCCAAAACAATAGGAAAAGAAGCATTGCATTCAATGTTCATAACAACAAAATAAACAGGGACAAGGTTATTTTTAACCATAATAAGAACATCATCAATTATACCAAGATGTTTCTTCTTAGTATTATCAGCAAGATGAACATCCAAATAACAGTGTTCCAACGGTGGTAGATCAAGCATATCATAAAGCTTTTGAGGCATAACAGAGATACTAGCACCAAGATCACACAAATCATTGCAATCAAAATCATTTACTTTTATCTTAATGATAGGCTCCCAACCATCATCTAATTTCTTAGGGATAGATGTCTCAAGTTTCAGCTTTTCTTCCCTAACTTTCATGAGAGCATTGGTAATATGTTTAGTAAAGCCCGTATTTATGGCACTAGCATTGGGACTTATAGAAAGATTTTGTAGGAACATAATAACTTCAGAGATATTTCAATCATCAAAATCAATGTTATTATCATCATAAGTAATGGGACCATTATCTCCCTCATCTCTAAAAATTTCAGCACTTTTATCAGAAGCAGTTTCAGCAATTTGAGGCAATTTAGCACGTTTTACCAAAGGTGTGGAGACTTTGTTAACACCAACTACTTTAACATTGATAGTAGGAGGTTTACTAGCACTTGGAGCTTCAGTTTTACTAGTGGTTGTGATAGTGCAAACTCTAGCAATATTATTCTTTCTAGCCAATTCATCTTCTCTTTCCCACCTAGCACGTAATCCAGCCATCAACCTAACATTATTATCAATTCGAACTTGGATGGCATTCAAAGTTTTACTTTCTGTAACATCATGTGGAAAAACCTTCAGTTTTAGAAAATCAACATCTATAGCTAGGCCATCTACTTTAGAGGCAAGAACATCTATTTTACCAAGCTTTTCCTCAACAGATTTATTAAAAGCAGTTTGTGTGCTCATAAATTCTCTAAGCATGTTTTCAAGATCAGAGGTAGAGATTTTATTATTATTGAAGGAATTTCCATAAGAATTACCATAACCATTATTAGGAGGATAGGGCTTATAATTGTTTCCACCAAAATTATTTCTATAAGCATTGTTGTTAAAATTATTATTTCTAATAAAGTTCACATCAACATGCTCTTCTTAAGCAACCAAAGAGGCTAAAGGAACATTATTTGGATCAACTTGAGCTTTACCATTAACAAGCATAGACACAATAGCATAAAGCCTTTCACTCAAAGAGGAGGTTTCCTCAACAAAATTTACCTTCTTACCTTGTGGAGCTCTCTCAGTGTGCCACTCTGAATAATTTATCATCATATCATCAAGAAGCTTTGTTGCATTGCCCAAAGTGATGGACATAAAGGTACCTCCAGCAGCTGAATCCAATAGGTTCCTTGAGGAGAATTCAGTCCTTTCCAGAAGACTTCTTTCTCCCTTGCAACGACGCTAGAAAAAGTCCTTGATGGTGCAGATTTTGCACTCGTTGGGAGACCCCAAGAGGAGGGTGTGATGAGCACAGCGGTAGGAGTTTTCCCCTTAGTTAAGAACCAAGGTTATCAATCCAATAGGAGAAAGAAGATCTTCAGAAGGTTGATGCCACTGACGGTGGTGATGGCGCCTCACCGGTGTCAGGAACAACACGAAACCTGCACACAACACACCACAAATTCTTTGTCCCAACGGTACAGTGAGGTTGTCAATCTCATCGGTCTTGCTGAAAACTAAGATTAGACGTATAGTGTGGAAAATGGTGTATGCTTGCAGTAAGTAAAGAAAGCAGGAAATTGTAGTGGTTTGTTTAACAGTGTAAGAAAATGGACCGGGGTTCATAGGTTCACTAGTGGTGTCTCATAAAAGATAGCATGCTGGGTGAAAAAATTACAGCTGGGCAATTGACAAATAAAGGTTGAACCGTAGTGCACATTCATGACATGAAGAGTACTATGATATTTAGTGCGGGCATTACAATAATATACATAGACCATAATCCAACTGCATCTATGACTAATAATCCACCCTTAGGTTATCACCCGAACCCCCTTAGGTATTAAGTTGCAAGCAACAGATAACTGCATTAAACAAAGTGTGTAATGTAAGCAATGATTGTACACGTAGGCACTCACACCGCTGTTTTCTCCCTAGTGGCAACATCACATCCTCCCCCGTCACATTTATGTCACTCGAGCACATGCGAAAAGGAGGCATGAACCCACTATCGACCATAAATACTCCCTCTTGGAGTCACTAGCAACTACTTGGCCAGAGCAACCACTAGCAACAGAAAGCATGCAAGATCACAAATAGCATATGCAATAAAGACTATAATCAATTTGGCATAAGTTCAATATCCATCGAATCCCAGCAAACACAGCACAGAGAATTACATAAGAACAATCTCGATCATGTTAGGCAGCTCACGAGATCTAAACATGGAGGCATATGAGGAGGACACAACCATCTAGCTACTGCTATGGACCCGTAGTCCAAGGATGAACTACTCACGCATTATTCCGGAGGCAGGCATGGTGATGGAGAAGCCTCCGCTGATGATCTCCTCTCCGGCAGGGCGCCGGGAGACAGCTTCAGAACCCCCTGATCTAGGGTTGACGACAACGGCGACTGCGGAAATTTTCGGGGATTTTTTTTGATCGGGTATCTAGGGTTTTCCATCCGGGGGGAATAAATAGGCGAAAGGGCAGATGCGATGGAGCCCTGGTGGCCCTACACCACCCCTGGCGCGGCCAAGGGGGGGCGCCGCCCCATGGTGTGGGCCCCCTGGTGCCCCTCTTCGACTCCTCTTCAGTCTTCTGGATGCTTCCGGGGAAAATAGACACTTCGGGCTTTGTGGGGTCCAATTCGGAGAATATTTCCAGAACAACTTTTCTGAAATAAAAAACAGCAGAAAAGAGGGAACTGGCACTTGGCATCTTGTTAATAGGTTAGTCCCAGAAAACGTGTAAAAATGACATAAAGAAGGGAGAAAACATGTATCAATTGGCATAATATTATCTTGGAGCATCAGAAATTATAGATATGTTGTAGACGTATCATGCATTTTGTCCAATTGTTTTGGGAAGACCTTTTCTTAGAACTGTTGGTTCTGTTATTGATATGAAAGAAGGGAATATTAAATTTAAGTTCCCACTCAAGAAAGGTATGGAACACTTTTCTAGAAAGAGAATGAAGTTTCCTTTTGATTCCATTATTCGAACAAGTATCAATTTGGATACTTCTTCACTTGAAAATACTTGATTCCACTTTTCTAGGCCTAGCCAAAAGGCGTTAAAGAACAACACTTCTTGTGAGATAAGCCATGGTTTTATTTTTGCTTTGTTTTTCTCTGTTTTCATTGAGTCAAGGGGTTGTATACTTCTGTAGAAACTCCTTTGTATCTTTGTTTTCATGTTTTAGTAGTGCCAAGTAAGGTTTCTGACGAGAGTTGGAGTTGGTTTTCGGATTTCTGCGCAGGAAACAGATTTCTGCTGTCCACCGTAAAATATCGTATAAAATCCTAGAAGATCAGAATGATCTGAAATTATTTGTGCTTACTACTAATATAATTCCGCAACTTTTTTGTTCCTTAAGTTTTTTTATCTGAGCAATGTAAGTGCCTATAAAAAATTCGTCTTTACAGACAGTCCTGGTTTTGAAAGATTGTGTCATTTTTCTTACATTTGCTCTTTTGCGATGTCAAGTGGATTTCTTTGCTTCACAAAACATCAGTGGATGTAGCTAATGTTTAAAAGTATCAATAGCACTTGTGCGATACAGAACCCATGGATTTTTTAATTGTTGCACTAACCCTCTAATGCGAATTACTGTTTGAGTGTGGTGTGAAGGAAGTTTTCAAGGGTCAAGAGAAGAGGTGATATATGTGATCAACAAGAGTGCAAGGTCAAAGCTTGGGGATGCCCCCGTGGGTCATCCAAGCATATTTTTATAAGACTCAAGCATCTAATCTTGGGGATGCCCAAGGAATCCACTTCTTCATAAACTATCTATCTGGTCACTTCTCGTGAAACTATATTTTTATTCGGTCACATCATATGAAGTTTACTTGGAGCGTATGTATGTTTTTCTTTGTTTTTATTTGTTTTCTTTTGTTTTCATTGCTGCAATAATATAGTTGCATCCTAGCATTCTTTGTTTGGGAGAGAGACATGCTCCGCTTTTTCGTTTGAATACTTGCTATGCTAGTATTCTTAGTTTTTCTTCTAGTTGCTGAAAAAATTCATGTTTATCTCTAGTTTTCATAGCATCTCTTAATCGGATCTTTTAGTTTTCTGAAGTGGATAGCCTTGCTCTTGATGTTTATTTTATGAAACTAAAGGTTATACCTCATGATGTTAAAGAAAGTAAAAAAATTTAAATGCTATCCAAATTCGAATTGATGATAATGTTAGGATGTTAGCTGAATTGCATACTAGATGGGAAAAAGAAGATGGAATAGCTAGAAAGAATATTATAGCTAATGTTTGCACCATTACCACCACTAGTAAAACTAAAGCTTCTCATGCTAGAAAACCTTCTACTATCAATGGTAAAGTAATTGGTGTTGCAAAACTGCCTGAAACTGCTAAAAATGTTCCTGATAAAAGTGCTGAAATTTTTAGAAACATGGGAGATAATGGTCCCATTATATTTGATAAAATGATCTTGACTTTGATGATTTCAACATAACTGAAGTTATTAAGTTCATACAAAATCTTGCTAGTTGTCCTAATGCTAGTTCTATGAACATGGCTTTCTCAAAACATATTACAAATGCTCTCATGCAAATTAGAGAGGATGAATTAAGATGTGAAGTATATATCCCTAGGAAGCTAGATGATGGTTGGGAACCCATTATTAAAATTAAAGTGAATGATTTTGATTGCAATGCTCTATGTGACCTTGGTGCTAGTATCTCTTTTATGCCCAAGAAACTCTATGATATTCTTGATTTACCACCATTAGAACCTTGTTATTTGGATATTCGTCTTATTGATAATGTTAGAAAGAAACCTTTGGGGAGAGTTTATGATGTTCTTATCATGGTTAATAATAATCTTGTCCCTGTTGATTTTGTTGTCTTGAATATTGAATGCAATGCTTCTTGTCCAATTGTTTTGGGAAGACCTTTTCTTAGAACTGTTGGTTCTGTTAAAGAAGGGAATATTAAATTTCAGTTCCCACTCAAGGAAGGCATGGAACACTTTCCTAGAAAGAGAGTGAAGTTTCATTTTGATTCCATTATTTGAACAAGTTACAATTTGGATGCTTCTTCACTTGAAAAATACTTGATTCCACTTTTCCGGGCCAAGCTAAAAGGCGTTAAAGAAAAGAACCTCTTGGGAGATAACCCATGGTTTTATTTTTTGCTTTGTTTTTCTCTGTTTTCTTTGAGTCAAGGGGTTTTATACTTTGTTACAAACCTCTTTGTATCTTTATTTTCATGTTTTAGTACTGCCAAGTAAGGTTTCTGACGAGAGTTGGAGTTTGTTTTCGGATTTCTGCGCAGGAAACAGATTTCTGCAGTCCATCGCAAAACATCGTATAAATCAAAGGAACATCATAATGACCTGAAATTTCTTGTGCTTATTCCTCGGCTAATTCGACAACTTCTTCGTTCTTTAAGTTTTTCGATCTGAGAAACATAAGTACCTCGAAAAAATTCGTCTTTACAGACGGTTGTGGTTTTGACAGATTCTGCTATTTTTCTTGCATTTGCTCTTTTGCGATGTGAAGTGGATTCCTTTGCTTCACGAAATATTAGTGGCTGTAGCTAATTTTTAAAAGTATCAATAGCACTTTTTCCATACCAAACCAATGGATTTTTAATTGTTGCACTAACCCTCTAATGCAAATTACTGTTTGAGTGTGGTGTGAAGGAAGTTTTCTAGGGTCAAGAGAAGAGGGGATATAAGTGATCAAGAAGAGTGCAAGGTCAAAACTTGGGGATGCCCACGTGCTTCATCGAAGCATATTTTTAGAAGACTCAAACATCTAAGCTTGTGGATGCCCAAGGCATCCCCTTCTTCATCAACTATCTATCATGTCACTTCTCGTGAAACTATATTTTTATTTGGTCACATCATATGAAGTTTACTTGGAGCGTATATTTGTTTTTCTTTGTTTTCTTTTGTTTTCCTTGCTGCAATAATATAGTTGGATCCTAGCATTCTTTGTTTGGGCAAGAGAAACGCTCCTCTTTTTCGTTTGAATACTTGTTATGCTAGTATTCTTAGTTTTCTTCTAGTTGCTGCAAAAATTCTTGTTTAGCTCTCGTTCATAGCATATCTTATTCGGAGCTGTTAGTTTTAGTAGTGTTATGTGAGTACTATCATGTTTATGACTATGAACCAGTCACGAATAGCCTCCATGATCATTTTGTTTTTGAACTTGTGGTACCACTTAATCTTTGATTAATGATGTTTATGTCGCTATGCATACTTATGGCTCTTATGCTCTCTTGATTTGTCGCTCCCAGTCTTTTGCTAGCCTCCACCTGTAAATTTCTCATGTGTTAAAACTTTCAATTTTGTGCTCCTATTTTAGCTCATGAGGACATAAATAGAGAATCTTTATCTCACTTTTTGATTGGACTTTCACACCCTCGACTAGTGGCTTCATCCTCTTATCCAATGATAGAAGAGCTGGGAGCTGGGTGCCCAGCCCCAAATTAATAACACAAATTATCTTCACTATTTCCCCCCTAATTTATCAGTCAAAGCATAATTGTGTAAACAAAATAGAAAGGGGGATGACCTTCTACCCAGATGCGTCCTTCTATGGGAGCCGCTCTTGTGATGTCTAGTTGGCTTGTGACGTACTGTATTTTCTGTTTACCATTTGTTGACATAAGCATACACCTCTCTTAAAATATAGACACTCCTCCACGGTATGTGATTGTTGGAAGGAACCCGAGGATTCGGTTAGCCATGGTTTCTAAAAGATGGTTGGTAGGAGTGTCAAGTTTTCAATACCTCTGTTTAATAAAATAAAAGCTCTAGCACATGAGTGATCCATGCTTCCCTCTGCGAAGGGCCTTTCTTTTACTTTTATGTTGAGTCTCCTTCTTCTCACTTAATGCACAGTTGAGAGAGCATTTTTGCCATTCTGAGTTTTATGTGCATTTTTCCCAGAAACATTATTAACTGATTCATGATGTGTTATTGCTAGTTCTCTAATTATTTGTTCTAGTGTTCCTCATGAACTTTGAAGGTGTCCTGGCATTTATGTTTTTCCCCACTCTTAAGGACTAGCGAAATATCACTTTGACATGTTCTCTTTATAATTGAAAAATGTATATCTTTTGCATTGTTATTCATGATCTTTTATTTGATTTACTTCTCATCATGCAATGTGATTGCTATACTTTATTATTAAAGTTTTATTTATCATGCTTGTGTTGAAGTTCGATGACCTCAGCTTACTTATGCTTTTACATTATTGATGATCAAATTTATGTTGGTAGCAGATCACCTCAGAAATTATTTGTTTTTATCGTTTACCTACTCGAGGACGAGTAGGAACTAAGCTTGGGGATGTTGATACGTCATAAACGTATCCTTAATTTCTGATGTTCCATGTAGTTTTCTTATTGTTTCCAACATGTTTGTTATACACTTTATGTCATTTTTATCGATTTTCCGGACTAACCTATTGACCAGATGCCACGGAACCAGTTCCCTGTTTTCTGTTGTTTTTAGTTTCAGAAAAGTTATTCTAGAAATATTCTCGGAATTGGAAAGTTCGATACCCGGAAGTCTTAGAATTCCCGAAGGTTCCACGGAGTCCCGAAGAGCCCCGGAGGGGGCCTCAGGGTGCCAGCACCATAGGGCGGCAGGCCCCCTTGGCCGCGCCGGGGGGTGGTGTGGGGGCCCCTAGGCCTCCATTGCCTTTGCCCTTTCGCCTATATAATTCCCCCGAGACGTAAACCCTAGAGAGATCCAACTTTTACCCGAGAAACACCCGAGGCTGACGTCACCGTCATCCCGAGATCGGGAGGGTTCTGGAGCTCTCCCCGGCACCCTGCCGGAGGGGGAAATCATCACCGGAGGGGTCTACACCACCATGCCCTCCTCCGAAGTGATGCGTGAGTAGTTCATCCCTGGACTACGGGTCCGTAGCAGTAGCTATATGGTTGTTCTCTCCACTTTGTACCTCATGTTTAGATCTTGTGAGCTGCATATCATCATCAAGATCATCTTTATGTGATGCTACATGTTGTGTTTGCTGGGATCTGATGAATGTTGAATGCTATGTCTTATGATTATCAATCTATCATGTTATCTTCATTCTTATGTTATTTATGATCTTGCATGCTCTTCGTTTGTAGTAGATTCTCTGTCCAAGTAGATGCTAGTAACTCCAAGAGGGAGTATTTATGCTCGATAGTGGGTTCATGCCTGCTTTTCATCTGTTCTCGAGTGACAGAAACGTGACGGATGGAGGGTGTGTTGTTGCCATTAGGGAGAAAACAACAATGCTTTGTCTAGAGATGATGTTATTGCTTACATTACACACTTTGCTTGCTGCGATTATCTGTTGCTTGCAACTTAATACCCAATGTTTGTTCGGATGATATTCCAAGGGTGGATTTTTAGTCATAGATGTAGTTGGATAACGGTCTATGTATTTAGTTGTAATACCCGCATGAATCACATAGTAATATTTATGTCTTGCATATGCACTACGGTGCAGCATTTATTTCTGTCAATTGCCCAGCTGTAATTTGTTCAGCACACATGTTATTTATCTTTCACGGAGAGACACCACTAGTGAACTGTGGACTCCGGTTCTTTTTCCTCATACTGATAAAACACCTACTGCTTTCATACTGCTGCTACTGCTTTCATATTGTTTTCCTACTGTTTTCCACACCATAAGTTTAACCTCTTTGTGTTCAGCAAAACCGGTGAGATTGACAACCTCACTGTTTCGTTGGGGGCAAAGTGATTTGATTGTGTTGTCTAGGTTCCACGTTGCTTCTGAACCGGTAGTGCGCCCTGCCATCTCAGCTGCTTCAACCTTCTGAAGTTACTCCTTCCTCCTATTGGTCGGTTAAAACTTGGTTTCTTACTGAGGGAAAACTGCTGTTGTGCTCATCATACCTTCCTCTTGGGGTCTCCCTACGAGTGAAAGATCTGCACCATCACACCACCATGCCCTCCTCCAAAGTGATGCGTGAGTAGTTCATCCCTGGACTACGGGTCCATAGCAGTAGCTAGATGGTTGTTCTCTCCCCTTTGTACCTCATGTTTAGATCTCTTGAGCTGCCTCACATGATCGAGATCATCTTTATGTAATGCTACATGTTGTGTTTGCTAGGATCTGATGAATGTTGAATTCTATGTCTTCTTATTATCAATATATCATGTTATCTTCATACATATGTTATTTATGATATTGCATGCTCTGTGTTATTAGTAGATGCTCTGGCCAAGTATATGCTAGTAACTCCAAGAGGGAGTATTTATGCTCGATAGTGGGTTCATGCCTCCTTTGCATCCGTGCTCGAGTGACAGAAACGTAACAGATGGAGGATGTGATGTTTCCATTAGGGAGAAAACAACGGTGTTTACCTAATTTACATTGTTTACATTACACACTTTGCTTACTGCAATAATTTGTTGCTTGCAACTTAATACCCATAGTTTGTTCGGATGATATTCGGAGGGTGGATTATTAGACATAGATGAAGTTGGATGACGGTCTATGTATTTTGTTGTAATGCCCGCATGAATCACTGATACGTTTCCAATGTATCTATAATTTCTGATGCTCCATGATAATATTATGCCAATTGCTACATGTTTTCTCCCTTCTTTATGTCATTTTTACACATTTTACAGGACTAACCTATTAACAAGATGCCAAGTGCCAGTTCCCTGTTTCCTGCTGTTTTTTTATTTCAGATTAGTTGTTCGGAAATATTCTCGGAATTGGACACCACAAAGCCCGAAGTGCCTATTTTCCCCGGAAGCATCTAGAAGACCGAAGAGGAGTCAAAGAGGGGCACCAGTGGTCCACACCATGGGGTGGCGCCCCCCTTTGCCGCGCCAGGGGGTGGTGTGAGGCCCCCAGGGCTCCACCGCCTCTGCCCTTTCGCCATTTATTCCCCCGGATGGAAAACCCTAGAGACCTGATAAAAAATCCCCGAAAAGTTCCACAGCCGCCGTCATCGTCAACCCTAGATCATGGGGGTCCTGAAGCTGTCTCCGGCACCCTACCGGAGAGGAGATCATCACCGGAGGCTTCTCCATCACCATGCCTGCCTCCGGAGTGATGCGTGAGTAGTTCATCCTTGGACTACGGGTCCATAGCTGTAGCTAGATGGTTGTCTCCTCCTCATATGCCTCCATGTTTAGATCTCGTGAGATGCCTAACATGATTGAGATTGTTCTTATGTAATTCTCTGTGTTGTATTTGCTGGGATCCGATGAATATTGAACTTATGCCAAGTTGATTATAGTCTTTATTGCATATGCTATTTGTGATCTTACATGCTTTCCGTTGCTAGTGGTTGCTCTGGCCAAGTAGTTGCTAGTGACTCCAAGAGTGAGTATTTATGCTCGATAGTGGGTTCATGCCTCCTTTTCGCCTGTGCTCGAGTGACAGAAACATGATGGGGGAGGATGTGCTATTGCCACTAGGGAGAAAACAGCATGGTGAATGCCCGCGTGTACAATCATTGCTTACATTACACATTTTGTTTGATGCAGTTATCTGTTGTTTGCAACTTAATACCTAAGGGGGTTCGAATGATAACCTGAGGGTGGATTTTTAGTCATAGATGCAGTTGGATTACGGTCTATGTATATTGTTGTAATTCCCACACTAAATATCATAGTAGTGTTCATGTCATGAATGTTCACTATAGTGCAACCTTTATTTGTCAATTGTCCAGCTGTAATTTGTTCACCCAACATGCTATCTTTTATGGAGAGACACTACTAGTGAACCTATGAACCTCGTTCCATTTTCTTACACTTTTAAACAAACCACTACAATTTCCTGCTTTCTTTACTTACTGCAAGCATACACCATTTTCCACACTATACGTCTAATCTTTGTTTTCAGCAAGACCGTTGAGATTGACAACCTCACTGTACTGTTGGGACAAAGTATTTTGGTTGTGTTGTGTGCAGGTTCCGCGTTGTTGCTGACATCGGTGAGGCGCCATCACCACCGTAAGTGGCATCAACCTTCTGAAGATCATATTTCTCTTACTAGATTGATAACCTTGGTTCTTAACTAAGGGGAAACTCCTACCGATGTGCTCATCACACCCTCCTCTTGGGGTCTCCCAACGAGTGCAAGATCTGCACCATCAAGGACTATTTCTGGCGCCGTTGCCGGGGAGAAAGAAGTCTCCTGGCAAGGGGCGTCTGTCTCTCTCTCAACCTCTCTATTTTTTTTACTGTCTTGTTTTTATTTTTATTTTGTTTTGCTTCTCTTTATCGAAAACACAAAAAAAAAATAGTTTACTTTATAGCTGTTATTTATTTGCTTGCTTTTATTTTGCTAAATGAGTTCCTCTGAGAATACTAAGTTGTGTGACTTCGCTAGCAGAAACAACAATGATTTTATTTGCACACCTATTGCTCCACCTGCTCCTACTGCTGCTTTCTATGGAATTAAACCTGATTTATTAAATCTTGTTATGAAAGAGAAATTCTGTGGTGTTAGTACTGATGATGTTGCTGCTCACCTTAATAATTTTGTTGAACTATGTGAGATGCAAAAAAATAAAGATGTGGATGGAGATATTATTAAACTTAAATTATTCCCTTTCTCTTTGAGAGGAAGAGCTAAAGAATGGTTGCTATCTTTGCCTAGAAATACTATTGATTCATGGACTAAGTGTAAAGATGCTTTCATTGGAAAATATTATCCTCCTGCTAAGATTATATCCCTGAGAAGTGACATAATGAATTTTAAACAATTTGATAATGAACATGTTGCTAAAGCTTGGGAAAGAATTAAAACTATGGTGAAGAATTGTCTCACTCATGGACTGACTACTTGGATGATTATACAAACCTTTTAGGCAGGACTGAATTTCTCCTCAAGGAACCTATTGGATTCAGCTGCTGGAGGTACCTTTATGTCCATCACTTTGGGCAATAAAACAAAGCTTCTTGATGATATGATGATAAATTATTCAGAGTGGCACACTGAGAGAGGTCCACAAGGTAACAAGGTAAATTCTGTTGAGGAAACCTCTTCTTTGAGTGAAAGGCTTGATGCTATTATGTCTATGCTTGTTAATGGTAAAGATCAAGTTTATCCAAATAATGTTCCTTTAGCCTCTTTGGTTGCTCAAAAAGAGCATGTTGATGTGAACTTTATTAGAAATAATAATTTTAACAACAATGCTTATAGAAATAATTTTGGTGGAAACAATAATAAGCCCTATCCTCCTAATAGTGGTAGTGGTTATTCTTATGGTAGATCTGGAATGCCTAGTGAGGAAAGGATTGTAGAAGTTGAAAAAGCAACTAAGAACTTTATGCAAATGCAATATGAACAAAATAAGTTGTTTACTAAAACTATGGAAGAACAATCTGCTATGTTGAGAACTATTAGCCAACAAATTGGGAATTTGAATAGAGAAATCTCTGGTTTGCAAGGTAAAATTTCAAGTGCTGAGATTAGTATTTCGGCCCTGTCAGAGGCACAATTTTCTTTGATAAATAAAATGGCTGCAAAAACTGAAACCATTGAAGATAATCCTTTTGCTGCAACCAATGCCATCCAAGTTCGAATTGATGATAATGTTAGGTTGATGGCTGAATTACTTGCTAGGTGGGAAAGAGAAGATGAATTGGCTAAAAAGAATAATATTGCTAGAGTCTGCACTATCACCACCACTAGTAAAACTGAAGCTCCAAGTGCTAGTAAACCTCCTACTATCAGTGTTAAAGTAGTTGGTGTTAACAAAGTCTCCACCCCTTTGGTGAAACGTGCTAAATTCCCTCAAATTGCTGAAATTGCTTCTGATAAAAGTGCTGAAATTTTTAGAGATGTGGGAGATAATGGTCCCATTACTTTTGATGATAATAACATTGATTTTTATGATTTCAATATATTTGAAGTTATTATGTTCCTACAGAAGCTTGCTAGAAGTCCCAATGCTAGTGCCATAAATATGGCCTTTACTAAACATATTACCAATGCTCTCATGAAAGTTAGGGAAGAACAACTGAAACTTGAGACATCCATCCCTAGGAAATTAGATGATGGTTGGGAGCATATCATTAATATAAAATTAAATGATTTTGATTGCAATGCTTTGTGTGATCTTGGTGCTAGTATCTCTGTTATGTCTCAAAAGCTTTATGATATGCTTGATCTACCACCGTTGGAACACTGTTATTTGGATGGTCATCTTGCTGATAATGCTAAGAAGAAACCTCTTGGTAGAATTAATGATGTTATTATTATGGTTAACAATAACCTTGTCCATGTTGATTTTTTTTGTTATGAACATTGAATGCAATGCTTCTAGTCCTATTGTTTTGGGAAGAGCTTTTCTTAGAACTTTTGGTGTTGTTATTGATATGAAAGAGGGGAGTATTAAATATCAATTCCCACTCAAGAAAGTATGGGACACTTTCCTAGAAAGAGGATGAAGCTACCATTTGACTCTATTATTAGAGAAATTTATGATGTTGATGCTTCTTCACTTCAAAATACTTGAGTTGCTTTCTATGCCTAGCTAAAATGCGTTAAAGAAAAGCGCTACCGGGAGACAGCCCGTTTTATTTCTCTGTTTTCAACCAGTTTTACTTCATTTTCTTTTGTTTTATTTGCACCTGAGTGTAGTCTATTTCCTTAGCAAACCCTCTGTATCTTTTGTTTTGTGTTTTTGTTGAGCCAAGTAAAGCCTCTAGTGGAAAGTTGAGGCTATATTTCGGATTTCTGCGCAGGAAACATATTTCTACTGTCCACTGTTTATTCCGTATGCAATCACAGAAAATTCAAACTGACCTGAATTTTTTGTGCTTAATACTAAGCTTTATACGCAACTTTTATTAGTTGACCACTTTTTTATTTGAAAAACAAAAGATTTTCAAAAAAAAATCATCTTTACATGCTGTCCTATTTTGACAGATTTCTGCCAATAATTGCATTTGCATCTTAATCTCTTTCTTTTGGTGTTCTTTTAAGAAAAAGAGTTTTAAAAGAAGTTGTGACAGTAGCTAATATTTTTTTGAGTGTTAGGCATGTGTTGAAACTGAACCATGTGAATTTATTATTTCGATTGCACTAACGTTGCTAATGAAGATTGTGAGAATTTTGGTGTGAAGGAAGTTTTCAAGGATCAAGAGAAGAGGGTGATATGACGTGATCAAGAAGAGTGAAGAGCCTAAGCTTGGGGATGCCCTGGTGGTACATCCCAGAAAATTCCAAGAAGACTCAAGCTTCTAAGCTTGGGGATGCCCAAGGCATCCCTTTCTTCATCGACAAATTATCAGGTCACTTTTAGTGAAACTATATTTTTATTCGGTCACATCTTATGTGCTTTACTTGGAGCGTGTTTTATTTTTGCTTTCAGTTTGTTTTTATTTTTGCTTTCAGTTTGTTTTTATTTTTGCAATAATCTTGGTTGGACCCCAGCATTCTTTAATTGGAGAGTGACACGCTCCGCTTTTTCATGGGAATACTTTGTATTCTTAATCTTTGTCTGCCTGCTGCATGTATTTAGCTCCTGTTTTGCATGCATCTCTTATCAATGCTGTTAGTTTTAGTAGTGTTATGTGAGTACTCTCATGTTTTCTTGATGTTTCATAAATAGTATTTTTGTTAAAACATATCTTGTATGGTGCTTGTTGGGAAAAGAAACTACTGCTTGAAGTAGAATTTATAACAGTGCAAGTAGAAGCTTGTATAGAATGTGGCTAGAACTTTTTCATGCCATGCTAAAAGTTATTTTAGTTTTAAATCCTTGTGGATATTGAGTAGAATGAATAGCCTCAAATAGCTGAGAGTGTTTAATATGCCATTGAAAGATTCATGAGTTGTTCTTGTCATAAGGAAGCATAAATTTACAGTATTCTCCTTTGAATGTTTTATTCGGTTGACTTGGCGCATGCTCACACCATATTTATGACTCTGAACCAGTCACGAATAGGCTCCATGAAAACTTAGTTTTTTAACTTGTGATACCGCTTATGCTTTAATTAATGATGTTTATGTCGTTGTGCATGATTATGGCTCTTATGCTCTCTTGATTTGTCGCTCCCAGTCTTTTGCTAGCATCCACCTCTACTGAGTATGAGCTCTACTCGTGCATCCAACTCCCTTAAACCAATTTTTTTACCATTGTGTCCACCATACCTACCTACATGTTAAATTTAACTATCACTCCAAAGTAAATTGCTCAGGTGTTACCTTTAAAAGTTTCAAAACTACTCCTACTTTATGTTCCTGTTTTTGCTCATGAGGACGTCAATGGAGAATCTTTATCTCACTTGTTGATTGGATTTCACACCCTGGACTAGTGGCTTCATCCGCTTATCCAAATGATAGAAGAGCTGGCAGCAGGGTGCCCAGCCCCAAATTAATACACACAAAATCTCTTCACTATTTTTTCCCCTAATTTATCAGTCAAAGCATAATTGTGTAAACAAAAGAGAAAGAGGGATGACCTTCTACCCAGATGCGTCCTTCACATGGGAGCCGCTTTTGTGAATCCAGTTGTCTTGTGACGTACTGTATTTTCGGTTTACCATTCGTTGACATTAGTTTACATCTCTCAAAATATAAACACTCCTCCACGGTAAATTCTGTTGAAGAAACCTCCTCTTTGAATGAAAGACTTGATGCTATTATGTCTATGATTGTGAATGGCCATGCTCCTATTGATCCAAATAATGTTCCTTTAGCCTCTTTGGTTGCTCAAATAAGAGCATGTTGATGTGAACTTAATTAAATATAATAATTTCAACAACAATGCTTATAGGAATAATTTTGGTAGCAACAATTATAGGCCATATCCTCCCAATAATGGCAATACTTATGGTAATTCCTACAACAACAATAAAAGTGTACCCTCTGATCTTGAGGACATGCTTAAATTTTTTATTAGTACACAAACTGCTTTTAATAAATCTTTTGTGGAAAAATTTGGCAAAATTGATGTTCTTGCTTCTAAAGTTGATAGCCATGCTCTTGATGTTGATTTTCTGAAACTAAAGGTTATACCTCATGATGTTAAAGAAAGTAAAAAATTTAAATGCTATCCAAATTCGAATTGATGATAACGTTAGGATGTTAGCTGAATTGCATACTAGATGGGAAAAACAAGATGAAATAGCTACAAAGAATAATATAGCTAATGTTTGCACCATTACCACCACTAGTAAAACTGAAGATTCTCATGCTAGAAAACCTTCTACTATCAATGGTAAAGTAATTGGTGTTGGAAACACTCCCACTTCTGCTATTAAAAATGCAAAACTGCCTGAAACTGCTAAAAATGTTCCTGATAAAAGTGCTGAAATTTTTAGAAACATGGGAGATAATGGTCCCTTTATATTTGATAAAATGATCTTGACTTTGATTATTGCAACATAACTGAAGTGATTAAGTTCTTACAAAAGCTTTCTAATTGTCCTAATTCTAGTTCTATGAACATGGCTTTCACAAAACATATTACAAATGCTCTCATGCAAATTAGAGAGGATGAATTAAGATGTGAAGCCTCTATCCCTAGGAAGATAGATGATGGTTGGGAACCCATTATTAAAATTAAATTTGATGATTTTGATTGCAATGCTCTATGTGACCTTGGTGCTAGTATCTCTTTTATGCCCAAGAAACTCTATGATATTCTTGATTTACCACCATTGGAACCTTGTTATTTGGATATTCGTCTTATTGATAATGTTAGAAAGAAACCTTTGGGTAGAGTTGATGATGTTATTATTATGGTGTGTCCTTGTTGATTTTGTTGTCTTGAATATTGAATGCAATGCTGCTTGTCCAATTGTTTTAGAAAGACCTTTTCTTAGAACTGTTGGTTCTGTTAAAGAAGGGAATATTAAATTTCAGTTCCCACTCAAGAAAGACATGGAACACTTTCGTAAAAAGAGAGTGAAATTTACTTTTGATTCCATTATTTGAACAAGTTAAAATTTGGATGCTTCTTCACTTGAAAATACTTGATTCCACTTTTCTGGGCCTAGCTAAAAGGCGTTAAAGAAAAGAACCTCTTGGGAGATAACCCATGGTTTTATTTTTTTGCTTTGTTTTTTTCTATTTTCTTTGAGTCAAGAGGTTTTATACTTCTGTAGCAAATCCTTTGAATCTTTCTTTTCATGTTTTAGTACTGCCAAGTAAGGTTTCTGTCGAGAGTTGGAGTTGGTTTTCGGATTTCTGCGCAGGAAACAGATTTCTGCTGTCCAGCGCAAAAAATCGTATAAATCATAGGAAAATCATAATAACCTGAAATTTCTTGTGCTTATTCCTCGGCTAATTCTGCAACTTCTTTGTTCTTTAAGTTTTTCGATCTGAGCAACATAAGTGCCTCGAAAAAATTCGTCTTAACAGATTGTCTTGGTTTTGACAGATTCCGCCATTTTTCTTGCATTTGCTCTTTTGCAATGTCAAGTGGATTTCTTTGCTTCAAAAAATATCGGTGGATGTAGCTAATGTTTAAAAGTACTGATAGCAATTGTGCCATACATAAACAATGGATTTTTAATTGTTGCACTAACCCTCTAATGCAAATTACTGTTTGAGTGTGGTGTGAAGGGAGTTTTCTAGGGTCAAGAGAAGAGGTGATATAAGTGCAAGGTCAAAGCTTGGGGATGCCCCCGTGGTTCATCCAAGAATATTTTTAGAAGTCTCAAACATCTAATCTTGGGTATACCCAAGGCATCCCTTCTTCATCAACTATCTATCAGGTCACTTCTCGTGAAACTATATTTTTATTCGGTCACATCATATGAAGTTTACTTGGAGCGTCTGTTTGTTTTTATTTTGTTTTCTTTTGTTTTCCTTGCTGCAATAATATAGTTGGACCCTAGAATTCTTTGTTTGGGTGAGAGACACGCTCCGCTTTTTCGTTTTAATACTTGCTATCCTAGTATTCTTAGTTTTTCTTCTAGTTGCTGCAAAAAATCATGTTTAGCTCTTATTTTCATTGCATCTCGTATTCAGAGCTGTTAGTTTTAGTAGTGTTATGTGACTACTCTCATTTTTTCCTGATGTAAAATTTAGAGAGTTTTTGTTAAAGCATGTTTTGTATGGTGCTTGTTGGGAAAATAAACTGCTGCTTGAGGAAGAATTTTTAACGGTGCAAGTAGAAGCTTGTATAGACCGTGGCTAGAATTTTTCATATCATGCTAGATGTTATTTTAGTTCTAAAGCCTTGTGGTTATTTAGTAGCATGATTAGCCTCAAATAGCTGAGAGGGTTTAATGTGTCATTGAAATAATCATGAGTTGTTCTTGTCATATTGAAGCATAAATTTGTGGTGTTCTTCTTTGAATGTTTTATTTGGTTGAGTTGGCGCAGGATCACACCATGTTTATGACTATGAACCAGTCACTAATAGCCTCCATGATCATTTAGTTTTTGAACTTTTGGTACCACTTAAGCTTTTATTAATGATGTTTCTGTCGTTATGCATGATTATGGCTCCTACGCTCTCTTGATTTGTCACTCCCAATCTTTTGCTAGCCTCCACTTGTTCTGAGTATGAGCTCTACTCGTGCATCCAACTCCCAAAAAACAAAGTTTTCCCATTGTTTCCACCATACCTACCTACATGTGGTATTTAACCGCCACTCCAAAGTAAATTGCTCATGTGTTACCTTTAACACTTTCAAAATTACTCCTGTTTTGTGCTCCTGTTTTAGCTCATGAGGACGTAAATAGAGAATCTTTATATCACTTGTTGATTGGACTTTCACACCCTAGACTAGTGGCCTCATCCGCTCATCCAATGATAGAAGATCTGGCAGCGGGAGGCCCAGCCCCAAATTAATAACACAAATTCTCTTCACTATTTTTTCCCCTGATTTATCAGTCAAAGCATAACTGTGTAAACAAAAGCGAAAGAGGGATGAACTTCTACTTAGATGCGTCCTTCTATGGGATCCGATCTTGTGAAGTCTAGTTGGCTTGTGACGTACTATATTTTCTGTTTACCATTCGTTGACATAAGCATACACCTCTCTCAAAATATAGACACTCCTCCACGGTATGTGATTGTTGGCAGGCAGCCGAGGATTCGGTTAGCTATGGTTGGTGTTAGATGGTTGGGAGGAGTGTCAAGCTTTTTGTACCTGTGTTTGATAAAATAAAAGCTCTAGCACCTGAGTGATCCATGCTTCCCTCTACGAAGGGCCTTTCTTTTACTTTTATGTTGAGTATCCATCTTCGAAATTTATGCACGGTTGAGAGAGCATAGTTGCCATTCTGAGTTTTATCTGCATTTGTCCCAGAAACATTATTAATTGATTCATGATGTGTTATTGCTTGTTCTCTAATTATTTGTTCTAGTCTTCCTCATGAACTTTGAAGGTG
>JAPCYS010003958.1:117500-158300 GCA_028641055.1 Alopecurus myosuroides | reverse complement strand
CATGTTATCCTGTAACTCTGATATGGCCTATCCTCCACACCTATACCCTGTTGCTTGTCGCATGTGTCTTACTAGCATGCTTAGGGTTGTTTATGCTCGAGTCTGATGTCCGTTATTTCTGTTACCATATTTATTATGTTCTGGGGATCGATGTTAAACAACAACCTGTTAATGTTTAAGGTAATGCTAATTTGATGATAAGGCACCGGCAGGAGGCCGGGTATGGTTTTGAGGCCTGCTAGTGTCGACCTTAATTAGGAAAAGGTTCTTGTCCTCTAGATCCATGATGAGCGCGCTAACCGCATGTGGGAAGCGTGTATGGGCGCCCCCCTCAATTTGATTCGATTCGCATCTCGTCCAAATCGCCTCATTTAGTTCGGGTTTTCCATTTGCCGCATGCATATGCAGGTGCGAACCCGAGGCCAGGGTGGTGACTTTTGTAGTCGGCATTTAGGGAGACACGTTCTTAGAGTGCTATGAGGGTCCCCTTTTCTTCGTGGGGCTTGATTAGCCGTGCGCTCAATTGCACGGGGTTCTTTGGGCTTGATGCGGAGAAGAGTTGGGTTGTGTTGAGTGTCTCGCTTGGTGGGTTTGATCCCCGTCTGGCGGGATATTCTTACGTGTACGGCCAAATTGGTGCATCCCTGCAGGGTTAAATCTTCTCGAGAAGCCGTGTTGTCCGCGGTTATGGATGACTTGGTGATAGGGCTGGCTAACAAGGATTAGACAACTTACACCTAATCAATAATAATTTGACTAGTAATAGTCTTATTGACACAATAACTTGAACCTTCACTAATCCAACTGTGTGAGTTATCCTCGGATGGCTTCTTTGGATAAGGGGCGAGATCCAGGATGGGTTTGTTTGAGGTTAGTGGTAGTTGGTTCCGATACGCTATCTTATCCCCTTCTTTTAGCCGGATGGTGTAGTGTGTCTCTGTAGTTGGTTAGGCAGCCCGCTGCAGCATCTTTGTATCACCTATTCTTCCGTTGAACCCAAAGCATCTGTACTTGGTGTTGCCGGGTACACTTTGGTATCTTGTGCGTCTTGCTTGCCAGTACTCGTCTGTACTGACCCCTTTGGGGCTGCGTGTTCTGCAGACTACGTTTCCGAGGATCCCTATGGTGGCTACTACGTGGAGTATGACGAGGCTGCTGACGAGTAGATAGCGGACCAGGGCAGGATCCGAGACATCGTGGATGGGCTCCGTCTTTTCGTTTCCGTCCTCTTAGGCCTATTTGGATCTTGTCTGTACTCAGACACTTTGGATGCTTCCGCTGTGATGTAATGATGACTTGTTGGGACATGTGTCCTCTGGATGATTGTATTTGCTATCTCTTCTCTAGTGAGAGCTATTTGTAACTTATTTCTATTTCTTTGTGTCTTAGAGATTTGTTGTGATATCACTTGTTCAAATGTCGTTGACGTACCATGTGTGTATGTTTTGAAGTACGTCAATGGAAGTAGTCGGATTTCTATGGGATGGTTTACGCAGACGATGAATAGTAGAGAATGGTTGTCACACGTTTACGTGTTGGCCTACTCATATTGAGATGCGGGTGCCGGTATGCCCCGTAAGCCATTTATCTACTGTTTAACGGCCTGTGAGTATCCTCTAGAAGTCCGGGTGCGACAAGAACCCTCTCGATCTCGGGTTGATGATGATGGCGGCCTCGGGTGTTTTTCTTGGAAAAGTGGTATATCACGCATCAGGGGGAATAAATAGGCGAAAGGGCGATGGCGGTGGGCTCCCGAGGGGCCCACACCACCGCATGGCGCGGCCAGGGGTGCGTCGCCTCATGGTGTGGGCCCCCTATGCCCCCCCTCCGGGCCTCTTCGGGACTCCGTGGAACCTTCGGGAATTTTAAGACTTCCGGGCTTCGATTTTTCTAATTCCGAGAATATTTCTAGAACAACTTTTCTGAAACTAAAAACAGCAGAAAACAGGAACTGGCTCTATGGCATCTTGTCAATAGGTTAGTCCCAGGAAATCGATAAAAATGGCATAAAGTGTAAGGAAAACATGTAGCATATGGCATAAAAACAACATGGAACATCAGAAATTAAGGATACGTTTATGATGTATCAACATCCCCAAGCTTAGTTCCTTCTCGTCCTCGAGTAGGTAAACGATAAAAACACATAATTTCTGAGGTGACATGCTACCAACATAAACTTGATCATCTAAATTATAAACGCATAAGCATAGCTGAGATCAAAGTACTTTAAACACAAGCATGATAAATCTAATTTTAACAAAGAAACATAGCAATCACTTTGCATCATGAAAAGTAACACAAATAAAAGATCATGAATAATAATGCACTCAAAATTTATACATTTGTTTCAAGCATAGAGAAAACATAGCAAAGTGATATTTCGCTTTTCCTTAAGAGTGCGGCAAAACATAAAGGCCAGGACACCTTCAAAGTTTAAGAGGAAGACTAGGACAAATAATTTGAGAACAAATAATAATAAATCATGAATTAATTAATAATGTTTCTGGTATGCTCTCAACTGTGCATAAAGTTAGAAGATGGAGACTCAACATAAAAGTAAAATAAAGGCCCTTCGCAGAGGGAAGCAGGGATCACTCATGTGCTAGAGCTTTTTATTTTGTTAAACAGAGGTATTGAAAACATTTTTTTAGAGAGGTGTGTATGATTATGTCAATGAATGGTAAACTAAAAATACCGTACGACACAAGCCAACTATACTTCACAAGAGCGGATACCATAGAAGGACGCATCTGGGTAGAAGGTCATCCCTCTTTCTCTTCCGTTTACACAATTATGCTTTGACTGATAAATCAGGGGTAAAAACAGTGAAGATAATTTCTTGTATTAAGTTTGGTGTTGGGCACCCCGCTGCCAACTCTTCTATCAGTTGGATAAGAGTATGAAGCCACTAGTCCAGGGTGTGAAAGTCCAATCAACAAGTGAGATAAAGATTCTCTATTTACGTCTTCACGAGCTAAAACAGGAGCACAAAAGAGGAGTAATTTTGAAGGTTTTAAAGGTAACACATGAGAAATTTACTTTGCAGTGGCGGTTAAATACCACACGTAGGTAGGTATGGTGGAGACATTTGGGAAACTTTGGTTTTTGGGAGTTGGATGCACGAGTAGAGCCCATTCTCAATACAGGTGGAGGCTAGCAAAAGACTGGGAGCGACAAATCAAGAGAGCAATAATGTCCATAATCATGCATAGCGACAAAAACATCATTAATCAAAGTATAAGTGGTACTACAAGTTCAAAAACTAAATGATCATTGAGGCTATAAGTGACTGGTTTGTAGTCATAAACATGGTGTAAGCATGCGCCAAGTCAACCAAATAAAACATTCAAATGAGAAGACCACAAACTTATGCTTCAATATGACAACAACAACTCATGATTCTTTCAAAGGAACATTAAACACTTTCAGCTATTTGATACAAATAATGCTACAAAAATAACCACTAGGCTTTAGAATTAGAATAACATCTAGCATGACATGAAAAAGTCTAGCCACAGTCTATACAAATTTCTATTTGCACTGTTATAAGCACAAAAACTGTACTACTGCTTTTCAACACAAAGAATTTCATACTAAAAAAAACTCTCCAAGAGATACAACAATGAAACAAGAGAGTACTAACATAACTCTACTAAAACTAGCAGCTTTGAATAAGAGATGCAATAAAAACAGGAGCTAAAAAGGAAATTTGCAGCAACTAGAAGAAAAACTAAGAATACGAGCATAACGAGTATTCAATGAAAAAGAGGAGCGTGTATCTCTCCCACACAAATAATACTAGGTTCCAACAATATTATTGAATCAAGGAAAACAAAAGAAAACAAAGGAAAACAAAATAAAAATAAACAGATGTTCCAAGTAAATTTCATATGATGTGACTGATAAAAATATAGTTTCACTAGAGGTGACCTGATAAATTGTTGATGAAGAAGGGGATGCCTTGGGCATCCCCAAGCTTAGACGCTTGAGTATTCTTAGAGTTTGCTGGGATGAACCACAGGGTCATCCCCAAGCTTTTACCTTGCACTCTTCTTGATCACATTATATCACCCTCTTCTCTTGACCCTTGAAAACTTGCTTTAGAGGGTTAGTGAAACAATCAAAAATCCATGGGTTTCGTATGGGCACAAGTGATATTGATACTTTTAAACATTAGCTACATCCACTGATGTTTCGTGATGCAAATAAATCCACTTGACATAGTAAAAGAGCAAATCTAAGAAAAATGGCAGAATCTGCCAAAACCAGAACAGTCTGTAAAGACAAAAAAATTCGGGGCACTTAAGTTTTTCAGATCGAAAAACATAAAGATCAAAAAAGTTTCGGAATTAGCTTAGGAATAAGCACAAAAAGTTTCAGGCCATTTTGATCTTTCTGGAATTTATACGATTTTTTACGGTGGACAGCAGAAATCTGTTTCCTGCGCAGAAATCCCAAACCAACTCCAACTTTCGCTAGAAACTTTACTTGGCACAACTAAAAAATGAAAATAAACATACAAAGGAGTTTATACATAAGTATAAAACCCCTTAACTCAAATAAAATATATAAAAACAAATCAAAAATTAAACCATGGGTTATCTCCCAAGAAGTGCTTTTCTTTAACGATTTTTAGCTAGGCCCAGAAAAGTGGAATCAAGTGTTTTCAAGTGAAGAAGCATACAAATCAATAATTTCCTCCAAAACACCACTTGTAGTAATTGGTACTTTAGGTACCCCTGAAGATGATTCAACATGCAAATCACTTTCAGTTTCAATAAAAGTTTTATTAATTTTAAGCACATGAGAGGATTTTGGTTTAGGCACCTTGGGAACATATATATATTTTTTTGCTTTTCCCATAGAAGGTTTCTCTCTCTTAAACTTGAGAGAAGAAAATTTTGAGCTTAAAGTTTCCGTAGCCTCCTCTAACTTACCAATCCTTATGTTTTGACCATCATGGATATTGCTAGCCTCTAAAACAGTAATTCTCTTGTTGATACTTACTATTGATTCATTAACTGTGCTAGCATTGTCAAGGAAATTTGGCAAATTTCTATCCATAGAGTTTTACTTTTTAATAACATCATCCAAAGTGATCTCAGTTTTAACAACCTCAGTAGGTGGTGTTCCAACTAAACTTTCAATTAAATTACAAGCTTCCAAAGCAGGAGTTCCCAGAAAATTACCACATGTGCAGCTATTTCTTGGAAAACTAACTAAATTAGAAAAAAAAAATTATCATAACATTGCTTGGAAGCTATTGCAGCAGATATTTTTCAACAAAAAATATACATGAAAAATAAAAAGGAAAGCCAGAATCTTTTGACAATAACAAATCTTTGCACAAAAACCTGTAGGTGGCTCCAAAACCGGTGTCGCAGCCTCTGGTACATGCTCCGATACTCCTATGAGATCTTCATTGTTAACAGGGCCTGCAAAAATAAAAAAATAAAGCAAGAGAAATCACATTCAAAAGAAAAACACATTGAAAAAAGGAGAATAATCGAATAAGACAAAGGGGAAAACACCATACATGATGCAACACTCTTGTGAGCAGATGGCATGGCATGAACATTTGGCCCCTCCTCTGCACAAATGGTAGCGGCGTCAGCTTTCTGTCTACGGTTAAAATCCTGGTCTTGGCTTCATAGTTCCCAATTTGGAAAATCATCCCAATAACCTGATGGTATCTCCCTTCGACACGTAGGGGAAGGAACCTTGATCAGATCGCTGACATCATCGTCTTCACCAGCACCGGCAACCAGGCGGCCAGAGTAGGTGACAACAGCTTGCTACGGAACATATGGTACTGTCAGCTGCGGAGGGTCTGGTATAGTTTGTAGAGGCACAATTAGTATGATAGGGCTAGAGTTTGTCTGTGCAGTAACGTCTTCTGCTTCTGCGCGACCTTGCCCGTCACCGTCTTTTGCTCCACCAACTTCAAAATCAAATCCATTGTCAGAATCTTGATCACTCTCTTCTTGCTCATCAACAACGTCCTTTTCAAACAACTGATCATGATTCTTTTCCTTGCTGGTGTTAGCCTTGTCGCCTCGAGCTCGGCCAGTTTGAAACACAACACTTGGACCATCACCGTCCTTCATCAATTCTTCAACATCGTTCAACAAACAAGCCATGTGATGGGACTGCATGGATTTCAACCCAGCACCAAGTGTCTTCATGGTGGAATCCACATCAGAAGCAAAAAAAATCACCTTATGCTTCTCGGATCACAGCTTAAAGCGATCTGGGACCTGTGTACCGAAAATAAAACATATAATGTTAACTATTGTAGCAAGCATAAACCAAAGTGATAGCGAAAAAGTAAACTAAAAACAACAACAAAAAGTAATCATACAAACGGTCAAAGGAAAAACACCTCTAACAGAAGCTACTGATACAGAAATAAATAATGAACTGCATAAAAGCATAAAACACTTGAAAACCAACCTTCAATTCCTACATAGTGAAAAAACAAGCCATTCATTGAGAGATGCAGATGGATTGACTTGAGTGCCTTCAACATGCGTGTCAACTAGGACCATTGCATATGGAGTTTTGGACGGATGAACAAACTGTATAACAATTGAAAAATTAAGGAATCGCAAGCAAAAAAAATGTTGGAAACCGATCAAAAAGCGTCTACAAAAAATTTCCGTTGCTCACCGAGCGCCTCCCAAAGACAGTTTTGTTGTTAAGAATCAAGTTATTCTTGTCAGTTCGCACAACAAAGGTTGTCGTGGGATAATCACGGCAGACGTTACCGGGGGTAACTGATCTTGGGACAAGACGACACAAGCGTTTGGGAGAGGGTTTACCTCAGAGGAAAACATGATGGAATTCGATCTGGTAGCCGGCAATCAAATCGCCGAGTCTCCGATCTCGATATATTAACTCAACTTTCGTGTTACACTGGATACTCGATATCAAGCGATATTGCTAGAACTCTTGGATCTCTTCTAACTAGACCTAGGGGCGGGTTTATAAAGCACCCGGACCCCTTGGCTTGCCCTCCAAGGCGCACCTTGAGTCCTACCCGGTCACTGCATATTAAACCCTAACTTTCCTTACCGTAACCCACAATCCGGGTTACGAGGCCTACAATCTTGGGCCTTCTAGAAATTCTTTTATCCTTAGCCGGATCTCGTGCAGCGTCCTTGGGGCCGAATTACACCTTGGAGTTGGCCTACCGGGTTATTATCCCTCCATCAGTAGTCCCCAGAATAGCTTGGGCTTCATAGGATCCTCTTTGAAGCGCACGCTATTCCCTGCAAAATTATCAAACTTACAAGTTTCAAGGGAGGCCGGGTTAATTAGCTTTGATAAATAGCTAGGCCTAACTCCACGGTGGCCATATAGTAACCCGGCTTTCTCCAAGTCTTTACTTCTCTTTCCGGGTCAACACCCTGATAAGAATGTTAAAGATCCGGCTAACTTTACTCGATAATTGACCCTAATATTGCGGAGAAGATCTCATTCTTGTTTCCGTCCAGATATCTCGTTTAGCACTCAAAGCACACCCCACAGAATCCAGGCAAATAGCCGTTTAACCCGAAATTACCGGCTGCCAACCGTTGAGCTAGGTTTAGCCGCCCACACCCTTATAAATAGGCACATAGGAGCAAATCCAACCCCAACGGCTCATTTTCCCCCTTTCTTCTTCCTCCTCGCCTCCGCGCCCAGGCTCACAGAGCATCGCCACGGAGACCTCACGCGCATCACCAGAGCCAATCCGCCGCCGGTTGCGCTCCGCCACGGTTCGCCCCGTGCCGCCGCCAAGATCCGCCGCTGCACCCCCGACCTTTCCGCCGGGAATCGCAAAGGGACACCAAGCTTGTGCTATTTGCCTCCGTCGGGCTTCACTTCGATCTCCTCCAGTAAGTCTCTCATATCTATTAACTTGCCCTTGCAATTTCTCGATTTACTTCAGATTGGATCTAAGTCAACCCGCCGGTCATTTTTCTGGTCACGCCGAATTAGGTCGCTCGAATTCATTCTAGCTCATCCAACGGATTGAATATAGACTTTACTTCACTCCCCTACTGCCCATAGTCACTAATTTCACCACAAATTTAGAAATGGAATCTCCAATCTAGGCCCGGGCCACCCAAATTTTCCGCTCCTGTCGCTGTTACCCGGAAAATCCTCTTTTTCCGGCTCTTTTGCTTACAGTATATACATGGGCAACCATCCAACTTCTTCTAACACTTTTCAATACATAAGCTCCCCATAATTTTCATAATGATGCTTGATACCCGGATAACTTGTAATCTTGCTCCGCAAAACGGTACCCGGATAATACTTAGCTTCCATGTTATCTTGATATCGTTCATCAATACTCAGATAACTCATGGTTTCCAATTCTTATTCCTTGTTCCCTTCTACCTCGTGCTTTGCAGGTCAATCCCATGGCTCCCAAGAAGCAGGGGAAAACGCCGGCCAAGGCCAAGACCACCAGCTCCATATCCGCCAATTGGGCGCGATCCACGGTTACGAAGGCCAAGTTAGAAGAACTGGCCGAGTTAGGGGTTCTACCCCCTCAAAAGGAGATCCACTGGAGGGTGCCGGGTAACGAGACCCGGCCTACGCCTGCGGATGATGAGGTAATATGCTTTGTGGAGCACGTGACCCAGGGGTTCCGTCCTCCGGGTCACCCTTTCTTTCGAGACATTTTGAGCCACTATGGCCTCCGAATATTTGACATAGGGCCTAACTCTGTGTTAAATATTTCCCATTTCATCGTTCTTTCCGAGTCATACTTGTGCACACCGCCAAGTTTGGCTCTTTTTATCGAACTTTTTCAGTGCAAACCGTGCCGCGAAAGCGGTGACGGGGCACTTCTCGCTTGCGGCGGGGTCTCTATCCAGCGCCGCAAGAATTCTCTAATGCCACCTCTCACTCTCAACTCCCACGTCAAGCACTGGCAACTCTCATATTTCTATTGCCGAGACACCTCCCCACCCGGCCAAAAGAAACTGCCGGGTTACTTGGAGGGCCTTCTCGATATCTCCGAGACCTTCAACGCCTTTGCCCCTGACTCGGACAGGGAGGCAATCCGGCCTTTATTAGCCAAAATCTCTATTCTTTCGGCCCAAGGTCTCATTGGGCTTAACCTGGTGAAAACTTGGGTCGATTTCCGGATCCAACCCAATTCCATCCGCACTAAGCTAATGTGCGAGTATTCGGGGAACACCACGGACTCGCTCCGATACTCCACCCCTAGCTTAGCCGGAGACACCAACAAGACAATCAAGAGCTTCTTGACAGAGAAGTTGGAGGTAATCCGGAATATAGCCGGGTTAGAACCCTTCACGCGTGAGAACCCGTCCCCCAAGGTAAAGACTCGGCTTTCATATCTTTATCTTCACACTTTCCACTCGATATGGCCAATAACCCTTATTATTATATCTTCATCTCAGGCCGATGATCCCTTTTGGAAGATTGAAACTCCTCCTAGCTCTGAAACTCCAGAGGAGAAAGAAGACGCCGTTAACTCGGATGAAGGTACATTCCGAGTTTCACTTAGCTTTTTTGAAATCGCTGTTGCTCGTTCTTCATTTTACGATTGTAAATCCTGATAACTTTCAGAACAAGAAGAGAAGGACGACGAAGAAGAAACTGAAGGCAAGGTGGAGTCAGCGAGTGACGAGGACGACGCTGAACCAACAGTCAAGGTTGGAGCGAAGAGAAAACCCCAAGGGGTCGTCTTCAAGGTTCCATACCTTTTCCTTGCCTCTAAACCATATTTCTTTGATAACATGCACGAGCTAAACCGGAAATTATCCACTTGGTCGTATTTGAAGGAACCGCTCGTGACCAAGCGTCGGGTGACTCGGAACTTTCCGGGTGATGGCGCTCTTAATCCGGGTATTTCGTCGTCTCCGGCTCAACGCGCTGGTATTTGACTAATTCCTTCTTGGGTATCAACGCCTTTCTGAACCATCCCCTTACAGGATAATCCTATGTCTTGCTTGATGTCTTTCAGCTTCATCCGGGTCCAGCAGTGAGCTCCCCTCGGACTTCGTGGTGAATCCCGGGTAAAGTTTCCTTCCTGATGCTTTATCACCTTTTCATCACTTTTTTTCCAGTTATACGCTAACTGCCTGCTTACATTGTCCATAGAGCCGCGGTCACTGTTAGCGACCAAGAAGATATGGAGACCGATGACCCGGATACGGAGAACCTGACTGATGATATGCATGCCGCAGCTGGCGGAGAAGGACAACAAGTGTCACCAATAAACCCGGCCGACCGAGAGGCCGAGTATCCCATAGCCTCGCACGTACTCGAGGAGGAACAAACTGCGGGCTTGGGCACGGGAGGAGTGGCACCAGACTCCGATACTCGGACGACCCGTACACCCTCTTTCAAGAAGAGAGCCCCTTCTCCAAGTCCCCAGGATCCCGTGTCTTCCCATTTGGGCAATGATACTTTTGACCAGATGATGAGAACTCTCCTTGCTATGAAGGCCTCGGAGAGAGATGTGCTAGAGCGCATGGCAGCGGAGCACCAGGTAATGTTACCTAATATCTCTTCTTATCCATCTAGTCCCCAAGTGCCGAGTATAATTTGTTGAAATTGTGCTCGGTACTCTGCGCGATAATCGGCTTGCCATGATACCCGACTAATTCTCATACTTTGATTCCTCACAGGCACAGGCCACCCGGTCTGATGAACTTTTGCTCAAGACCGAACAACTGCTACTTGCCGAGGTAAAGCGGAGGGAGGCCCTTGAGGATGAAGTGGACACTTTGAAGAAAAATGTTTCCAAATATAAGAAAAGGTGTACCACTGCTCGAACCGCACTGAAAAAGTTGTCGGAGCAAGTTACCGACACTTATCGTATCTTGCTTAGTAAGTTTCTTGCTGCTGACTCCTTTCGCGCCTCTATTTTGTTACATGATACTCGGAATTACTGATATGGCCTTTCTTTGTTTCAACTGCAGGTGCTAACCTTGCAACCCCAGAAGAAGATGTTGTTACAAAGGCTAAAACTTTAAAGACTGTGCTCCGGACTTTCTTTGCCGGCACCAAGTATATATTAGATGCCGTGAAGTGACCGACTGAGGTATATCCGGGTGAAGAAAATCTTATCCAAGCCCGCTCCACCGTGCCTGCATGGATCGAGATCTGGAAACGCTCGGCATGCCGGATTGGTATGACCCGGGCCTTTGCGCTAGCTAAAGCTTGCTTTCCTAAGCTTGAGCCGGCAAAAGTTATATCCGGGTTTCCAGAATTCAAAGCGGATGGCTCCAAGTTTGGGCCCAAGGATTTCAAGGCCGTACAATCCGCGGTGCGTCACTCGGCAACCACTTTGGCCGATAGTATGGATCTGGGTATGCTTATGAGTTCGTACGATGCTGAAGGAAAAATCGTGAAGGAGGAAGCACCCCCACCCTTCGACATTTTGGAAAAATGGGCTGCCGATTCGGCCAGGAAGAGGGAAGAAACCGTGAGGAGGGAGGCCGAGCTAGGATCGGAGCCAACCACTTCTACACCGGCTGTCCTCCCTCCTGTCCGTCCTGATGCGAAGAACCCGGGTTATGATGCCGGGAGAGCTGCGGAGCAAGCCCAGGACCAAGACCCGGAGGGCAAGGGCAAGGGTGTGGACCCTACTCAAGAAGCCGAGTAAACAAATGCTATCACGATACCTTGGTCGTTTCGCTGCTCTTGTTCGAGACAGATATTCTTTTGCCGGTGCACCTATGCACCTTTGATACTAGTACCAAGATTTGTAACGTACTTTAATTCCTTGATATACCTCGTGCCTCTTCTGGCCTCTGGATGAACTTGATATTTATCTGGTTTTTGAGCTTATTCTCGATATCCGGCTTTCCTTATTGTTCCTTTTGTGAGACTCGGTTTCCGAGCATCGTGGGTTCTGACAGGCGGACTTTTCTCTAAGTCCCCAAGTCCCCAAGATTCGGATGTTAGGGTTTTTTGAGCTTAGCAACAACTTGTTTCTGTTTCAAAATCCCCAGTCCCCAAGGCCCGAAATCCGAGTCTGGGATGTGTGGTCTTTTCCAGAGAACAAATTGTTTTTACTAAGCCCAAGCCCTAGAGCCGTTTCACGTGAGTATTGAAGTTATGCTTGATAAACGTTGAGTTTCCAACTATTAGCCTTATACTCTGCATAACTTGTGGTTTAGATGACCCTTTTGACAATCTTGTACTATAAGCCGGCTTTCGCGTGGATATCATGTTGTTACATCTATACGAAAACAGGGTCAGGCAAGTCCCATTGGGCTTCATGGCTGATTGTAATCGTAAGCGAGCAAATCATGCCACTTTAGTGCGAGTCACATCGAGCTTAAGTAAGAAAAGTCAAGAAAATTTGGCTCCTTTGTCCGGTTATAAGATTGCAGCCGTACTCGTTTGCGAGTAATCGGCCCTTATAACTCATAGGCATCAAGGCGGGTCTTTGAGTTTGTAACTGTGCTATTCAAGCAATCAGCCCTCAAGACCTATATATGCAACATACTTGATGATACTGATGTACTGGTAGCGATAAATATACTTATCTGTAACCGGAGTGAAGATCATAAAATAAGACTTGATAACCATCTCTTTATTGATACGAGAAAGTTTTGGGTCAGCAGGCCGCCTCATTAAAAACCTTCCAGTCCCCTTAGGTACCATGGATAGGAAAAGAGTGCGTCTGGAACCTGCTGCCCGTTACATTGTTTTAGTTCTTCTTGGGATTCTGTCCGGAACTGACGTAATCGATGCACACTCTCCACTTGTTGTTCTTTTTTACTATGAGTACCGGGTTTGCCAGCCAATCCGGATAAGGCGTTTCCATGACGCGGCTGGCTGTGAACGGCTGCGCAATTTCTTCTTTTGTGGTGGGTTGTTTGAGTGAATCACCCTTGATGAAAGCCACCATCTTGGTATCTCGTGCTGCCTTGAGTTTTGCCCTTTCGCCTTCAGTACTCGGCTTTTTCAAGGCTGTTCTCTCATCCGAGTCTGCTTGAGCCCGGTAATATTTGAGTTCCTCTTTTCTACAAGCTTGTTCAGCCATTGCTGCATCTCCTTCATCGCACTCAGCCGCTATGTCCCGGCTTCCATGTATGGTGATGGTCTGTTTAGGACCCGGGATTTTTAGCTGTAGGTACACGTAACACGGCCTAGCCATGAATTTAGCATAAGCCGGTCTTCCGAACAGTGCGTGATAAGGACTGCACAACTTGACCACCTCGAAAGTGATCCACTCAACTCGATAATTGTCCTTTGATTCCCCAAAAGCTACTTCCAATGCGATTTTTCCTTCGGGGCACGCTGAATGACCCGGCACTATCCCATGAAAAATTGTTGAACTTTTTTGTAGCTGAGACTCCTTGAGACCCATGCGTAGAAAGGTTTCCCAATATAGTATATTGATGCTACTTCCACCGTCCATCAGGACCTTTTTCAACTCTTAACCATTGACTTGTGGTGCAACTACCAATGCCAAGACTCCCGGGTGTTCTATTCTTTCCGGGTGATCCCTTCTGCACCATGTTACGTCCTGTTCTGACCACCTCAGGTGTCTCGGAACAGCCGAAGACACCGAGTTTACCGCCTGTTTCAGTATCTTCTTGTCCTTGTTGGAACTTCCTGTAGTATGCACGTGATATTGACCCAACTGCTTGGGGTTGGCCTGGAAACCTCCAGCTCCCCCTTGGTTGTTACCTTGATTTCCGGCTGCCGGGTTACCGGTTGGGGGTGGGCCGTTGCCCGGGTTTCCACCTGGACCTGGTCCTCCTCCCCGACCTGCTCCTCGCATTGCTCTGTTCACTTCTTCATTCTTCCACCTTTGTAAGTCGGCGCACTGCTCCAAGGAGTGGTTAGCTGGCCTACCGTTCCTGCTGTGCTCCGGGCATGCCATTCTGAAGATGTCCCAATTATTACTCGGCCTTGGTGGCCCTTGATAGTTTCCTCCATTGTGATTTCCAGTATTGAAATTTCCTTCTGCCCTGGGTCTTGAAGATCCGGCTTCAGTGTTGGCGACAAACTCGGAGCCTCCCTCAAACGGGCGCTTATTCTGGCTGTTGTTACCCGGCGCTGATCCGTTGCCGGTTCTTCCATTATTACTTGTGTTTGCTTTTGCTTTTTTATCATCAGTTTCCTCTTCCGTAGTGTCCATTGCGGCATGTTTGTTGCATGCATCCATCAGTTCTCCCATCGTAACCTCTGAAGCATTCCGACTAGATTTCATGCGAGTTAATTTTTGTACTAAAGGTGTGTACTTGCAGGTCTTTGCCATAGCTTGCAGCTCATCCTTGGGCTGAATATCTGTAGATGAATGAAGTATTTCCATAACCCGGTGCACCCAGCTGCGCGCCGATTCTCCCTTCTTCTGAACGCATCGCTCTAGGTCATCAATAGTGAATAACTTTCTGCACGTCCCGTGAAAGTGCTTGATAAACGCAGTTTTCAATTCTCCCCATGATTTGATAGATCCTTCCGGTAGATTGGTGAACCATAACTTTGCTGCTCCCTCTGACATCATTAAATACATGAATTTGGCTTGAAGATTCTCGGACGCATTGCGAATCGACATGGCCATCTCATAACTGCTCAACCATGTTTCCGGATCCATAGTCGGCTCATAATTCACTACTTTACCTGGTTCTTTGAACTTTTCCGGGTAAGGTTCAGCCCTGATGCTATCCGAAAGACACTTAGGTCCTGCAAGAATAGTCGAAGCTGGTCTTACTCGGGAAACGTGTGATCCTGCAGGGGTACAGCTGGACGCGGTACTGCTGGTATCCCATGTACCACAGACCCGGCCATGGCTCTCCTGGCTCTGGAACTGTCCACGATGGCCTGTGCTGCTGATGCTGCTGGTACCGCCTGAATGTGTGGAGGAGGCAGCATTTGCTGCTGCTCTTCCCTCCGTTGTGCCGAATTTGTATGGATATTGCCGGCATTACCTAGCTGCTGGCTGACATATGGTGTCCCATGCATTCCACTTCTGTGATCCGGGTAATTAACTTGTTGTGCCACCGCAGTGCGCAGCATATCTATCGCCCGCCGGGTCTCCTCTGCGTGGGGTGACTCTCTCACGGGGATTTGATTCAGTGCAAGCGTTGCCGCGTACACGTTGTCCATGGGATTGTTGTAATGCCCCGCTGGTGTGCGAAAACGTGATGGTGGTGGTGGTGGTACAGTATTGCCAGTAGTAACTCCAGTCTGTGGTACGGGTAACCCGGCCTGCGTGTCTACCGGTTGTACTCCTCCGGTTGTCGGCTGAGGGGCGGTTCTTTGATTTGCCGCCGGGATCGGCTGATCCTGAGGCGTGATAAATAGCGCAGCCGGGTTTAAGACTCCTCCCAATGCTGGCAATCTGGTTTGGTGCCTTTGATGTATTCTAGTTGTTTCCTCTCGGAGCCGGGTTTCCAGTGCATCCAGCTCGCGTTGTCGTGTGGCCATCCCTTGTCTTTCTGCTTCTACTTGCCTTCTCTGCTGCTCCAATGCACGACGGGCTACGTCCAAATCCCTAACACGTTCCGCCGCGTTCTCTGGAGTGATGACTGTGGCAAGAACTGTCGGATCTAGGATCAGATTGTTGTTGAACAGGGCCGGATGTTGTGGATTGGAAAGACCCGCTCCTGGTGTCCGGTTTGCTAGGAATCCAAACGTGTTCGCGTGTAACTCGTTTTCTGGCGCTTGACTGGTAACCGATGCCGACTCTCCGTCAACCTGGGCCAAAACCGTGTTTCCGTTAGCCGGTCCCTGCTGCCGGGTCAATGCTTGTGCTGCCCCGGCTGCGGCCGCGGTTACGTTCTCTTGGTTGAGATTGGTCGCGGGAGCCGTGTAAACCGCAACCCGGCGCACAATGCTTGGCGCGAATCCATATTGCTCCTCTTCGCTGCCATGTTCCTCGTATCGGTTCTCCAGTAGATGCAGGATAGATTCGGTATCATCTTCTTTCTCGACCCGGCCACGCGGGGTCCATGCCGGCTCCTCCGGCTGTTCCCACTTCGTGGTGGGCTCTTCTGTCGGGTTTGTTGTCCCAACTGATTCTTCTCCATCTGATTGGATATAGGTGGTCTTCCCTGGCACAGAATCAAACCCAAAGTCGTCAGGGATAGAACCGGAAGTACGTACCATACCGATGAAGACGCTGATCTGGCCGATTGTCATGATAGATCCGGATTCGAGGTGATCCGACTCTGGCCCCCAGCCGGAATCGTCCACCATCTTCTCTCCTTCGTGGTCGATGTAGATCTCGCCGATGACTAGATTCTCCATATTCTTCCGAGCTTCTCCCGTGATGTAAACACCTTTGGACGCAGGCCCCACGGTGGGCGCCAACTGTCGTGGGATAATCATGGCAGACGTTACCGGGGGTAACTGATCTTGGGGCAAGACGACACAGGCGTTTGGGAGAGGGTTTAGCTCAGAGCAAAACATGATGGAACTCGATCTGGTAGCCGGCAATCAAGTCGCCGAGTCTCCGATCTCGATATATTAACTCAACTTTCATGTTACACTGGATACTCGATATCAAGCGATATTGCTAGAACTCTTGGATCTCTTCTAACTAGACCTAGGGGCGGGTTTATAAAGCACCCGGACCCCTTGGCTTGCCCTCCAAGGCGCACCTTGAGTCCTACCCGGTCACTGCATATTAAACCCTAACTTTCCTTACCGTAACCCACAATCCGGGTTACGAGGCCTACAATCTTGGGCCTTCTAGAAATTCTTTTATCCTTAGCCGGATCTCGTGCAGCGTCCTTGGGGCCGAATTACACCTTGGAGTTGGCCTACCGGGTTATTATCCCTCCATCAAAGGTAAAGTCCGTTGTCTTGACAAAACATGCCCTTGGCACCGAGTAGTTGAACTTGTGAATGTTCGATGGATACTCCAAGTGGTCCATATACACAATCTACATAACACAGATTGAGTGTACAAAAAACACATCAGATAGAAAAAACAAAAAAACTTCGACACATGCAGCAAAAAAATGGGACGACATGAGGTAATAGTTTGCAAAAGCACTTACAACAAGAAGGGGCAACGGGCCAGAGATCCAGAATTCATATTCCGATTTTCCATCCATAGCCACCAGAGGCTCTTTCTTCTTCTGCTGCAGCTTCTCTACATGTTGCATGGCTACATAAGTATATGCTCAACCCATGCATATTCAGAAGTTCTTTTCAGATCATACATGCTGCCTACGTACTCCAAACACATCATGTTGCTAGAGCCGGGGTTCAGAACAGTTGCCACACAAAGAAGGTCCCATGTTCTGATAATGGAATTTTCATCATTGTCAAGGAAGTTGTGTAAAATATCAGTTGCATTTTTAATTAGAAGCCTACCAAGATCGATGATACGTCATAAACGTATCTTTAATTTCTCATGTTCCATGTTGTTTTCATGTTATTTCCTACATGTTTGATATACACTTTATGTCATTTTTATCTATTTCCGGGACTAACCTATTGACAAGATGTCACAGAGCCAGCTCCTTGTTTTCTGTTGTTTTTAGTTTCAGAAAAGTTGTTCTGGAAATATTCTCGGAATTGGAAAATTCGAAGCTCGGAAGTCTTAAAATTACCGAAGGTTCCACGGAGTCCCAAAGAGGCCCGGAGGGGGGCCACACCATAGGGTGGCGCCCCCTGGCCTCTCCTGGGGGTGGTGTCGGCCCCACGGGCGTCCACCGCCATCACCCTTTCGCCTATTTATACCCCCCATACATCAACCATAGATATATACCACTTTTTCCCGAGAAACACCCGAGGCCGCCGCCATCGTCATCCCGAGATCGGGAGGGTTCTGGAGCTTTGCCGGGCACCCTGCTGGGAGGGGAATTCATCACCGGAGGGGTCTACACCACCATTCCCTCCTCCGAAGTGATGCGTGAGTAGTTCATCCCTAGACTACGGGTGCATAGAGGTAGCTAGATGGTTGTCTTCTCCACTTTGTACCTCATGTTTAGATCTCGTGAGTTGTGCTACATGATTGAGATCATCTTTATGTAATGCTACATGTTCTGTTTGCTGGGATCTGATGAATATTGAATGCTATGTCTTCTGATTATCAATATATCATGTTATCTTCATGCGTATGTTATTTATGATCTTGCATGCTCTCCGTTATTAGTAGATGCTCTGGCCAAGTACATGCTAGTAACTCCAAGAGGGAGTATTTATGCTCGATAGTGGGTTCAAGCCTCCTTTGCATCTGTGCTCGAGTGACAGAAACGTGATGGATGGAGGATGTGTTGTTCCCATTAGGGAGAAAACAACGGTGTTTACCGAGTTTACATTGTTTACATTACACACTTTTCTTACTGCGATAATCTATTGCTAGCAACTTAATACCCAACGTTTGTTCGGATGATATTTGGAGGGTGGATTATTAGACATAGATGCAGTTGGATGACGGTATGTGTATTTTGTTGTAATACCCGCATGAATCACATAGTAATCTTTATGTCTTGCATATGCACTACAGTGCAGCCTTCATTTCTATCAATTGCCCGGCTGTAGTTTGTTCACCACGCATGTTATTTATTTTTCACGGAGAGACACCACTAGTGAACTGTGGACCCCGGTCCATTTTCCTCATACCTATAAAACACCTACTGCTTTCACACTACTTTCAGACTGATTTCATACTGCTGCTACGGTTTTCCTATTGTTTTCCACACCATACGTTTAACCTCTTTGTGTTTCGCAAAACCGGTGAGATTGACAACCTCACTGCTACGTTGAAATTGCTTATCCTCCTACTGGTCGATTCAACCTTGGTTTCTTTTCTAAGGGGAAACTTGCCGCTGCACTCTTCACAACCTTTCTCTTGGGGTTTACCAACGTCAGCCATCAACAAGTTTTCTGGCGCCGTTGCCTGAGAGGAAGATAATTTCTGCAAGGGGAGTCTCTCACTTCCAATCTCTTTACTTTGTTTTTGTTTTTCTTAGTTTATTTTATTTTGTCTTGTTTGCTTCTCTTTATCAAAAACACAAAAAAATAGTTCTTATTCTAGCTGTAGTTTTATTCCTGTTTTTAGTCTTGTTAAAATGACTACCCCTGAGAACACTAAGTTGTGTGACTTTACTAGCACCAACAACAATGATTTCATTAGCACACCTATTGCTCCACCTGCTCCTATTGCTGATTTTTATGAGATAAAACCTGCTCTGTTAAACCTTGTTATGAGAGAGCAATTTTCTGGTGTTAGTACTAATGATGCTGATGCCCATCTTAATAATTTTGTTGAACTATGTGAGATGTAAAAATATAAAGATGTAGATGGAGATATTATTAAACTGAAATTGTTTCCTTTCTCTCTGAGAGGAAGATCTAAAGAATGGTTGTTGTCTTTGCCTAGAAATAGTATTGAATCTTGGACTAAGTGTAAAGATGCTTTCATAGGAAAGTATTATACTCCTGCTAAGATTATATCTTTAAGAAGTAGCATTATGAATTTTAAGCAACTTGATTATGAGCATGTTGCTAAATCTTGGGAAAGAATGAAATCTTTAGTAAAAAATTGTCCCCCTCATGGACTGACTACTTGGATGATCATCCAAACCTTTTATGCAGGTCTGAATTTTTCTTCAAGAAACCTTCTGGATTCAGCTGCTGGAGGAACCTTTATGTCCATTACCTTGGGGTCAGCAACAAAGCTTCTTGATGATATGATGCTAAATTATTCTGACTGGCACACTGAGAGAGCTACAACTGGTAAGAAGGTAAATTCTGTTGAAGAAACCTCCTCTTTGAGTGATAGAGTTGATGCTATTATGTCTATGCTTGTGAATGTCCATGATCCTATTGATCCAAATAATGTTCTTTTAGCCTATTTGGTGTCTCAAGAAGAGCGTGTTGATGTGAACTTCATTAAAAATAATAATTTTAACACCAGTGCTTATAGGAATAATTTTGGTAGTAACAATTATAGGCCATATCCTCCCAATAATATCAATGCTTATGGTAATTCTAATGGTAATTCATATAACAACAATAAAAGTGTACCCTCTGATCTTGAGAACATGCTTAAGAATTTTATTAGTACACAAACTGCTTTTAATAAATCTGTCGAGGAAAAGTTTGGCAAAATTGATGTTCTTGCTTCTAAAGTTGATAGCCTTGCTCTTGATGTTGATTTTCTGAAACTAAAGGTTATGCCTCATGATGTTAAAGAAATTAAAACCTAGAATGCTATCCAAATTTAAATTAATGACAATGTTAGGATGTTAGCTGAATTGCATGCTAGATGGGAAAGATAAGATGAAATAGCTAGAAAGAATAATATAGCTAATGTTTGCACCATTACCACCACTAGTAAAACTGAAGCTTCTCATGCTATAAAACCTTATACTATCAATGGTAAATTAATTGGTGTTGGAAACACTCCCACTTCTGCTATTAAAAATGCAAAACTGCCTGGAATTGCTAAAAAATTTCCTGATAAAAGTGCTGAAATTTTTAGAAATATGGGAGACAATGATCCCATTACCTTTGATAAAAATGATCTTGATTTTGATTATTGCAACATAACTTAAGTGATTAAGTTCTTACATAATCTTGCTAGTTTTCCTAATGCTAGTGCTATGAATATGGCTTTCACAAAACATATTACAAATGCTCTCATGCAAATTAGAGAGGATGAATTAAGATGTGAAGCCTCTATCCCTAGGATGCTAGATTATGGTTAGGAACCTATTATTAAAATGAAAGTGAATGATTTTGATTGCAATGCTCTATGTGATCTTTGTGCTAGTATCTCTGTTATGCCCAAGAAACTCTATGATATTCTTGATTTACCACCATTGGAACCTTGTTATTTGGATATTCGTCTTATTGATAATGTTAGAAAGAAACCTTTGGGGAGAGTTGATGATGTTCTTATGATGGTTAATAATAATATTGCACTGTTTATTTTTTGTTTTGAATATTGAATGCAATGCTTCTTGTCCAATTGTTTTGGGAAGACCTTTTCTTAGAACTGTTGGTGTTGTTATTGATATGAAAGAGGGGAATATTAAATTTCAGTTCCCACTCAAGAAAGGTATGGAACACTTTCCTAGAAAGAGAATGAAGTTTTCTTTTGATTCTGTTATTCGAACAAGTTACAATTTGGATGCGTCTTCACTTGAAAATACTTGATTTCACTTTTCTGGGCCTAGCTAAAAGGCGTTAAAGAAAACCACTTCTTGGGAGATAACCCATGGTTTTATTTTTTTCTTTGTTTTTCTCTGTTTCCTTTGAGTAAAGGGGTTGTATACTTCTGTAGAAACTACTTTGTATCTTTGTTTTCATTTTTTAGTAGTTCCAAGTAAAGTTTCTGACGAGAGTTGGAGTTGGTTTTCGGATTTCTGCGCAGGAAACAGATTTCTATTGTCCACCGTAAACAATCGTATAATTCATAGAAAAATCAGAATGACCTGAAATTTCTTTTTCTTATTCCTCGGCTAATTCCGCAACTTTTTCGTTCTTTAAGTTTTTCGATCTGAGCAACCTAAGTGTCTCGATTTTTTTTGTCTTTACAAACTATTCTGGTTTTGACAGATTGTGCCGTTTTTCTTGCATTTGCTCTTTTGCAATGTCAAGTGGATTTCTTTGCTTCACGAAACATCAATAGCTGTAGCTAATGTTTAAAAGTATCAATAGCTCTTGTGCCCTTACAGAACCCATGGATTTTTTATTGTTGCACTAACCCTCTAATGCGAATTACTCTTTGAGTGTGGTGTGAAGGAAGTTTTCAAGGGTTAAGAGAAGAGGGTGATATATGTGATCAAGAAGAGTGCAAGGTCAAAGCTTGGGGATTCCCCCGTGGTTCATCCAAGCATATTTTAACAAGACTCAATCATCTAATCTTGGGGATGCCCAAGGCATCCCCTTCTTCATCAACAATCTATCAGGTCACTTCTAGTGAAACTATATTTTTATTTGGTCACATCATATGAAGTTTACTTGGAGCGTCTGTTTGTTTTTTTTGTTTTTTTTTGTTTTTCTTGCTGCAATAATATAGTTGGACCCTAGCATTCCTTGTTTGGGAGAGAGAAACACTAATTTTTTTTGTTTGAATACTTGATATGCTCGTATTCTTAGTTTTTCTTCTAGTTGCTACAAAATTCCTATTTAGCTCTTGTTTTCATTGCATAGCTTGTTTAGAGATGTTAGTTTTAGTAGTGTTATGTGAGTAATCTCATGTTTGCTTGTTGTAGCATTTAGAGAGTTTTTGTTAAAGCATGTTTTGTATGGTGCTTTTTGGGAAAGAAATTGCTCCTTGTGGTAGAATTTATAACGGTGCAGTAGAAACTAGTATAGACTATGGCTAGACCTTTTCATATCATGCTAGATCTTATTTTAATTCTAAATCCTAGAGGTTATTTAGTAGCATGATTAGCCTCAAATAACTGAGAGTGTTTAATGTGCCATTGAAAGAATCATGAGTTGTTCTTGTCATATTGAAGCATAAATTTGTGGTGTTCTCCTTTGAATGTTTTATTTGGTTGACTTGGCACATGATCACACCATGTTTATGACTATGAACCAGTCACTTATAGTCTCTATGCTCATTTAGTTTTTGAACTTGTGGTAACACTTATGCTTTTATTAATGATTTTTATGTCGCTATGCATGATTATGGCTTTTATGCTCTCTTAATTTTTTGCTCCCAGTCTTTTGCTAGCCTCCACCTGTACTGAGTATGAGCTCTACTCGTGCATCCAACTCCCAAAAACTAAAGTTTACCCAATGTGTCCAGCATACCTACCTACATGTGGTATTTAACCGCCACTCCAAAGTAAATTGCTCATGTGTTACCTTTAAAACTTTCAAAATTACTCCTGTTTTGTGCTCCCATTTTAGCTCATGAGGACATAAATAGAGAATCTTTATCTCACTTGTTCATTGGACTTTCACACCATGGACTAGTGGCTTCATCCTCTTATCCAATGATAGAAGAGCTGGCAGCGGGGTGCTTAGCCCCAAATTAATAACGATAAATTCTCTTCACTATTTCCCCCCTGATTTATCAGTGAAAGCATAATTGTGTAAACAAAAGAGAAAGAGGGATGACCTAACCAGATGCGTCCTTCTATGGGAGCCGCTCTTGTGAAGTCTAGTTGTCTTGTGACGTATTGTATATTATGTTTACCATTCTTTGACATAAGCATACACCTCTCTAAAAAAAATTAGATACTCCTCCACGGTATGTGATTGTTGGCAGGCACCCGAGGATTCAGTTAGCCATGGTTTGTGTAAGATGGATGGAAGGAGTGTCAAGCTTTTTATACCTCTATTTAATAAAATAAAAGCTCTAGCACGTGAGTGATCCATGCTTCCCTCTGCGAAGGGTCTTTCTTTTACTTTTATGTTGAGTCTCCATCTTCTAACTTTATTCACGGTTGAGAGATCATAGTTACCATTCTGAGTTTTATGTGCATTTATCCCAGAAACATTATTAATTGATTCATGATGTGTTATTGCTTGTTCTCTAATTATTTGTTCTAGTCTTCCTCATGAACTTTGAAGGTGTCCTGGCATTTATGTTTTCCCCCACCCATAAGGACTAGCGAAATATCACTTTGCCATGTTTTCTCTATACTTGAAACAAGTGTATATCTTCCATTGCATTGTTATTCATGATCTTTTATTTGTGTTACTTCTAATGATGCAAGGTGATTGCTATGCTTTATTATTAAAATTATATTTATCATGCTTGTTTTTAAGTTCTATGATCTCAGCTTACTTATCATTTTACATTATTGATGCTCAAGTTTATGTTGGTAGCATGTCGCCTCAGAAATTATGTGTTTTTATCGTTTACCTACTCGAGGACGAGTAGGAACTAAGCTTGGGGATGTTGATACGTCATAAACGTATCCTTAATTTCTGATGTTCCATGTTGTTTTCATGTTGTTTCCCACATGTTTGCTATACACTTTATGTCATTTTTATCGATTTTCCGGACTAACCTATTGACAAGATGCCACAGAGCCAGTTACCTGTTTTCTATTGTTTTTAGTTTCAGAAAAGTTGTTCACGAAATATTCTCGGAATTGGAAAATTTGATGTCCGGAGGTCCTAGAATTCCCGAAGGTTCCACGAAGTCCCGAAGAGACCCGGAGGGGGCCATAGGGGGGCCCAAACCATAGGGCGCCCCCCCCCCGCCACGCCATGGGGTGGTGTGGGGCCCCCAGGCCTCCACCGCCTTCGCCGTTTCGCCTATTTATACCCCCCGAGGCGTAAACCCTAAAGATATGCCAATTTTTTTCGAGAAACACCCGAGGCCGCCGTCATCGTCATCCCGAGATCGGGAGGGTTCTGGAGCTCTCCCCGGCACCCTGCCGTTAGGGGAATTCATCACCAGAGGGGTCTACACCACCATGCCCTCCTCCGAAGTGATGCGTGAGTAGTTCATCCCTGGATTACGGGTCCATAGCAGTAGCTAGATGGTTGTTCTTTCCACTTTGTACCTCATATTTAGATCTCGTGAGCTGCCTCACATGATCGAGATCATCTTTATGTAATGCTACATGTTGTGTTTGCTAGGATCTGATGAATGTTGAATGCTATGTCTTTTGATTATCAATCTATCATGTTATCTTCATGCATATGCTATTATGATATTGCATGCTCTCCGTTATTAGTAGATGCTCTGGCCAAGTAGATGCTAGGTAACTCCAAGAGGGAGTATTTATGCTCGATAGTGGGTTCATGCCTCCTTTGCATCTGTGCTCGAGTGACAGAACCGTGACAGATGGAGGATGTGTTGTTGCCATTAGGGAGAAAACAACGGTGTTTACCTAGTTTATATTGTTTACATTACACACTGTGCTTACTGCGATAATATGTTGCTAGCAACTTAATACCCAGCGTTTGTTCGGATGATATTCGGAGGTGGATTATTAGACATAGATGCATTGGATGACGGTCTGTATTTTGTTGTAATGCCGCATGAATCACATAGTAATCTTTATGTCTTGCATATGCACTACGGTGCAGCCTTCATTTCTGTCAATTGCCCAGATGTAATTTGTTCACCATGCATGTTATTTATCTTTCATGGAGAGAAACCACTAGTGAATTGTGGACCCCGGTCCATTTTCCTCATACTGATAAAACACCTACTGCTTTCACACTCCTTTCATACTGCTGCTACCGTTTTCGTACTGTTTTCCACACCATACATTTAACCTCTTTGTGTTCAACAAAATCGGTGAGATTGACAACCTCACTGCTATGTTGGGACAAAGTGATTTGATTGTGGTGTGTAGGTTCCATGTTCCTGTTGAACCGGTAGTGCGTCCTGCCACATCAGCTGCATCAACCTTCAGATATTTCTTGTCCTCCTACTGGTCGATTCAACCTTGGTTTATTTTTTGAGGGAAAACTTGCCGTTGCAATCTTCACAACTTTTCTCTTGGGGTTTACCAAAGTCAGCCATCAAATGCCCGCATGAATCATATAGTAATCTTTATGTCTTGCATATGCACTACGGTGCAGCCTTCATTTCTGTCAATTACCCAGATGTAATTTATTCACCACACATGTTATTTATCTTTCACGGAGAGACACCACTAATGAACTATGGACCCCGGTCCATTTTATCATACTGATAATACACACACTGCTTTCACTACTTTCATATTGTTCTCATATTGTTTTCCACATCATACATTTAACCTCTTTGTGTTCAGCAAAACCGGTGAGATTGACAACCTCACTGCTTCTTTGGGGCAAAGTGATTTGATTGTGTTGTGTAGGTTCCACGTTGCTGCTGAACCGGTAGTGCGCCCTGCCACCTCAGTTGCATCAACCTTCAGAGATTGCTTGTCCTCCTACTGGTCGATTCAACCTTGGGGTTTCTTTTCTGAGGGAAAACTTGCCGCTCACTCTTCACAACCTTTCTCTTGGGTCTTACCAACGTTAGCCTCCCGTCGAGGGACACATCAATCGCCTCTGTATGTGTCACGGATATCAGACTGGTCACTCTTCGACAACAACACGACGGGCTTGGAGCCTGAACGTAGATCAAACACTTTGCTCACCATTCCTTTAGTGAACACAAACCTTCTGAAGTTGTGATTGAACTCACACAACTTAGCATATGTATTCACTGCAACATAGTCAATCAACCGGTTGGGTACGGTGAAAGAAGCAATGTTCAGCAGCGACCGAGAGGCACTATATTCCTTGATTACTTCTCTCTTCCTCGGGCTAAGTTTGTGTGCAATTGAGCGCAGTCTCTTTGTAGCAAACCTGCCCTTTGAACACCACGAAGCATCCTTCTCATAAACCAGCAAACAACAAAAAAAGAGGAATAAAAAATGTTGCTACATTGCTTTACAATACTACTATTGCTGCAACAAACAATCGCACAGAAAAACATAGCACATACATGCTCAACATCTACAATGCTTAACACCTAGCTTGCTTAACTAGTTAAAAAACATACAATTGCAGCAACATAAAATGGGTAGAAGAGCATGCATATTGATAAACAACAAAATGCTACTAGATGAAGAAGACATAAATTGCTTGGCTTGCTACTGATGTTTCCAACTCCAACACATCAAAATTCAGAAGACTATCAAGTAAACATTGATGAGACACACATTGCAGCAACAAACAATGGGTATAAAAGCATAAATATTGATCACATAAATGGGCAAAAATAAAAACACATATACAATCTATTTCTAAATTTCTGGTGAACAAGCATGGCATTGTTTCTGCTATTGACAACAAATGCTTTACAGAGAGAAACTAAACAAACTGGATAGTACTGGCTTGAGAAATGGAGAAGGGATTCACTGCCATTGTTAGGATGTTGACAAAAACAAGTGGAACAGCTGCAGTTACAACCCACTGCTTCAAACCTGACCAATTCCAACACATAAACAACACAGATCTGAGAGAAAAATCTTCATATACAACAAAATGAACAAAAACCCGACAGAAAATATAGATGGTCGAGCATGGATGGAGGCGTGTGAGTACAAACTCGCCGGAGAAATTTCACCAGGAGGGGGCTGCTCACACGCCGGCGACGTGCGCTCGATCTGGTCACCTACGACGATGAGAAATCAGTGGTACTACAGGGAAAAAAGGGATGGGGCGAGGATGGCAATGGCCAATCTATACCTAGACAACGCGGAGCTGTGGTCGGAGCCGGAAAACAGTCAAGAAATGGACGGAGGCGGTCGCCGGTCACCGTCGAAGCAACTACGCTCAAAACTTAAGTAAAAAATAGCGGGGTGGAGAGGAGGGACAGTGCATGTACTAGGAGGGGAGTGGGGAGTAACCTCTCCGAGCTGGATGCGGTGGCTGGAGCAGAAGCAGCTCCGAACTCGGCGGCGAAACGGCGGCGGCGCGCGGGTCGCTCCCGCTGCCGCCTCCCAGTCGCGGTTCCTCTCTCGAACCCCACGCTCCAGATGTAATGGGTCCTTCCAGAAATAAAGGGGGGGGGTGCAGCAAACGTGGTCCGAAAGTGGAGTACAAAAAAAAGGGGCGACGTGGCCACTCGGGGACCGATCGATCGGGATGAATCTAACGGCGCGCGGGGGAGGACGGCGCGGACACTTCCTCCGGGTGAAACAAAGTGTTTTCCTTTGATATACTACTCCTACTAGAAGGTCCATTTGGAGGCCATTTAAAACAATGTTTTTTTTCGAGGAAGTATTTAATTGATACCCCAGTAATCCGGTATGGCAGTATCCAGACCGAACAAGATTCATGTACGTATGCATACGTAGGACAGCCAGATTCCAGTGCTGTAATACGTATGGTATCTTGCCGTTACTACTTTCCTTTCGCGTCGTAAATGCTAGCAAATCAACAGGACGCTACCCACGTGACATCCAAGGAATCTGGACACATCACGTCTAGCTAGGAGACGCGACGCTCCCCAGGCTTTCAAACCCACCGTCCGGCCGGCGGCCATATAAACGCACGCACGCGCGCGCAGACCTCTCTGCTCCCGAACATATCACCTCTCCGGTACAGAGGACACAGAGCGCTCGTAGCTAGCGGCCCCATCAACCGGGTCACGCACGCGCCATGGGCGAGATAGCGGCGGACGAGCGCGGCCTCGCCGGCAAGGAAGAAGAGGAGGAGGAGAGCTCCCCAATCGAGCAGGTCCGGCTGACGGTCCCCTCCGGCGACGACCCCACGCTGCCGGTGTGGACGTTCCGGATGTGGACCATCGGGCTCCTCTCCTGCGCGCTCATGAGCTTCCTCAACCAGTTCTTCTCCTACCGCACGGAGCCGCTCATCGTCACCCAGATCACGGTCCAGGTGGCGTCGCTGCCCATCGGCCACTTCATGGCCCGCGTGCTGCCGAGCCGCAAGTTCCCGGTGCCGGCGGCGCTCGGCGGCGGGGAGTGGAGCCTCAACCCGGGGCCCTTCAACATCAAGGAGCACGTGCTCATCTCCATCTTCGCCAATGCCGGCTACGCCTTCGGCAACGGCAGCGCCTACGCCGTCGGGATCGTCGACATCATCCGCGCCTACTACCACCGCTCCATCTCCTTCCTCGCCGCCTGGCTCCTCATCATCACCACCCAGGTGCGTCCTCCGTCATCTCGATCGTACTCCTGGCCCAGATAGGAAGATTAGTTTTCCTTCAATTCTCCTGGCGGCCATCGGCATTAATCAGCCAGCACAATTAACTTGCGCCAATTCTTAATTTGTGATTTTTGCTGCCAATTTATTTACCAGGTGCTCGGGTACGGGTGGGCCGGGCTGATGCGCAAGTACGTGGTGGAGCCGGCGCACATGTGGTGGCCGAGCACGCTCGTCCAGGTCTCGCTCTTCCGGTGAGCACCTCCCACTCCACTCCCCTCCCCTCCCCTCCATTGTTTGCTTTCTTGCGTTTCTTTTACCGCGGGGCGTACGTACCACGATTCGGTCGGAATTTGGTTTCGTGTTCCGGAGACCGGCGAGCAAAGCGTTGCGCTCAGAAAATTTCTCCGTTTCTTGAAGGCCTGGGTTTGGTTTGTTTGTCCTGGGGTGGTTGTAACTTTCCGTATGACGCCTAGCTAGAAATAACATTACTCTAGTATAACTACATAGTAGTATAAGTTAATTTTATTACTAGCACCTTTTCCCCACTTTTCTCGAGGAAATTGATACTGAAACTTACCAAAGTGACAAAAAACCAGCAATACAACCCAAAGCTCGGCTAGCTAGCTCTTGAAATATTAACTACTACTACTATTTGTTATTTAAAGAAAGTCGAGCAAAGAACAGGCTAATGTTTGCTACTACGCGTACCTGTCTGCGAGACAATAAACAAGAAATGGGCTGTGCACATCGTAGTATCAGTTGTCAGTTTGTCACCACTGAATTTAGGAGCTAATTAATTGGTTCCAGATTGGAGAATCTGACCCGGCCGGCGGCCGGGAAGGCCATCATTAAAAAAGAAAGTCGATGAAAAATAAATCAAGGAGAATACCTGACAGTTAGCGAGACGCTGACATGCATTTGAGCTGGATGGTCTTTTTTCTTCTTGTTTCTCTCGGTACTCCTTTCGACACTGACGATGCAAGAGCAGAGAGACCCCACCATGAGCATAGGAGTGCATCCAATGGATTGATAGATGGGGATGGATAAGCTACTGCTGCTGATGGAATCTCGAATTATTACGTTCGATGCACGCCTGCAAAAAAAATAGTGCTGAATATGTGCAACTTGGGTTTGTTAATTTTGGGTTTAGAATACTGTCTTTCCGCTCACCAAGGGCACGTTATTACTCCTATGTTTTAAAACATGGGTTGCACTGCAAATGCAGACACGCTGTTGCTTTTCCCAATCAACTTTGGTTGGCGTTATCTAGCCGACTGGTTTGGTGAACGCATGGTTTAAAGAAAACTAATATCGTTATGGGTGGAATGGTTTTTTTTGCTGAGTCCATGGGGTCTATTCCGTTCAAAAGAAACATGACGAGTAGAATGCTATTCCTTCCATTCAAAATTACATGACTTCTATTTGTTCACATATAGATGTATACATGTTTTAGTGTATACATATATATGCATATTTGGACAAATGGAAGTCATGTATTTTGGAACATGAGTGTTTGAGTAGTCATGTATGCTCGAATACTTTCTTCATTCTTTGACATCCATTTAAAATAGAATGAAATATGTGAAATATATAGCTAGCTAGGCAGTTCATTCAAGTTACTGATAAGTCGAGCTCTCTTTGTGAAGGGTACGATTCGTGGTTGACTTAAAAGTATCCTTTTGACTAGCAATTTCCGCCGTTCAATATATGATTGAACATAGCAAAACCACATGAAGTTTGCAAGATGTCCGAATCAATGATGCTTTTCTATGGAAAACAGGACAGGAAGGAATTAAAAGTAATATATGGATCACGATGCTACATATCAAACAATCTGAACAGTGTTACTCAAGGATCACAATTCTCCAAAAAATATATACAAACCCCACTTGAATCAACGAGGCCCTCGATATTTTTGTAGAGTCAAGTGTGCATGCCTAGTGGCCAAGGCGAATCTTTACCCAAAAGAGTGGCGTCCAGCTTTGGTTTAGACTAATGGAGTGATCACATGACGGAGATATGAATCTACTAGTTAGGCCCCACCGGTCACTGCCACTTGGCCTCTCATGATGCAGTGTGTATCAGAACTTAGCACACGGCCCCATCTTATGCCGATTTTTTCTTCTCTAAACCAACCTGCAACTCACCAACCATTCACACTAAACAATCCAGGCCTCCTGGGACGACTGAACGTAGTTGTCGTCCTGTGGGCGGGCGATCAGTACCATGACCATCACAGAACAGTACTGATATATTCCATGGTATCTCGTTCCGAAGGACGCTATCCCGCAGTTCGTTTATAATAAGTACAAACAGCTTTCAGAGACAGTTGGGGCCTCAGCTCGTCGTCAACCTATCTTCCGCAATCTTGGACGACTCATGATGACGATGATCAAGATCATCTGGCCATGCATGCATGAGAGCAACTCGTCGAGACCAAAGGCCACTAGCAGTGGCATAGCTTTCAAGTTTCAAGTCAGCAGAATTATTGTTTCGAGTCCACGAATCCGGCACTGAAAATAGACGGACGGCGACGTCTGGAGTCTGGACGCATGGGCGCGTTTCGTCCCTGTCGGCGGCGCCGGGCAGAGGAATATCTCTTGCATTGCGTTTGTGCAGCACGGCCTCCGGTTTTGGCACTCGCCCAATGCAGCCTTCGGAAGCTGTGATGGAAAATTGGCAGTACGCGACGGCTGACGGGCGTGATGTGAACGCGAGCACTGCACAGTTTGACTCTTGATCTGGTTATGGTAGGAGATGAACTGGATGACTCTGCGTTGTTTGAAATTCGTGTGCAACTGGATGGATGGAGTAGACAGCAGTGTTGTGTTCTCTCGTGGTCCAGGTCCTGCCCAGAAAAGACGCACATGCTTTGCGCACGCCACCTTTCCGATGATTAAACAATCATCGTAGCAAACAAATCAATAGTTATCTGGTCTGATCCTAGTGTTCCAGACAAGATTGCCATAGTTGACGTGGTAGTCGGCCGGCCAGCCGGGCAGGGAAGATTACCTTCGATAAAACCGTATCAATGATACCGTGCTGACGGTCCTGGCTTATCTGACCAAGGATACATGCAGGAGGACGCGGAGATCGGTTCTGGATTATAATCCCCCCAACTTCTTATCCTGAAAAAAAAAATTGTACTCATCAGGCTGTTTTCGATTTGGAGTTCGTGTGGCTAGGTGTACTATCAATGATATGAACTGATGACTGACGAGCCGCTTGGTTTACATGGCTGTCATTTTGAATCCGTGGCATCGCGGAAGCCGTTACTATTTCGTACTACTATACCATGTGGCGCACTAACAGTCCGCTCTGAATGTCGCAGGGCGCTGCACGAGAAGGAGGAGTTCCCCAAGGGATCCAGGCAGATATCCCGCTCCAAGTTCTTCCTGGTGGCGCTCATCTGCAGCTTCGCGTGGTACGTCGTGCCGGGCTACCTCTTCCCGGTGCTCACCTCCGTCTCGTGGGTCTGCTGGGTCTTCTCCAAGTCCGTCACCGCGCAGCAGCTCGGCTCCGGCATGCACGGCCTGGGCCTCGGCGCCTTCACGCTCGACTGGACGGCCGTCTCCTCCTTCCTCTTCAGCCCGCTCATCTCGCCCTTCTTCGCCACCGCCAACATCGCCATCGGATACGCCGCCTTCATCTACGTGATCGTGCCCACCGCCTACTGGGGAACCAACCTCTACAACGCCAAGACGTTCCCCATTTTCTCCTCCCACCTCTTCATGTCCAACGGGTCCGTGTACGATATCACAAACATTGTGGACAAGCGGTTCCAGCTTGACACGGACGCGTACGGGAAGCTCGGTGTGGTAAACCTCAGCACCTTCTTCGCGCTCTCTTACGGGCTCAGCTTCGCCACCATCGCGTCGACCATTAGTCATGTCGCCATCTTCTACGGAAAGTAAGGATTCTCAACTCTGTAACATGAATAAACAGACAGACAAAACCATGATGATCACATGTGGTTTTCTGAATCTTAAATTGGACACCAATGCGCAGGGAGATCTACCAACGGTTCCGAGCTTCGCAGCACGGGGAGCCTGACATCCACACAAAGCTGATGAGGAAGTACGACGACATACCAGCGTGGTGGTTCTACTCGCTGACGGTATTGTCGATGATAGTGTCCCTCATCCTCTGCACCGTCCTCAATGACCAGGTTCAGCTCCCATGGTGGGGCCTCCTCTTCGCCTGTGGCATGGCCTTCATCTTCACCCTCCCCATAAGCATCATTACTGCAACCACAGCCCAGGCAAGTATATTTATTTCAGAATGTTTAAAGTATTGTTCCACTTCTAATGCATTTGATGATTTATGCAACAAAAAGCTGACAATAATTTGATGGACAGACACCTGGTCTGAACGTCATCACCGAGTACGCCATGGGGCTGATAATGCCTGGATACCCCATCGCCAATGTCTGCTTCAAGGTGTACGGATACATGAGCATGAACCAGGCAGTTGCTTTCCTCTCAGACTTCAAGCTCGGCCACTACATGAAGATACCTCCCAAATCAATGTTCATTGTTCAGGTAATTAAACCACTAAACCTGCCCACCTTGTCAGCCAAGGAGTGACATGTAGGAAGATAACACTTACTGACCTTAGTGCACTGTATTTACCCAGTTCGCCGGTACAATTGTGGCTGGGACAGTCAACCTCGGCGTGGCATGGTGGCTACTTGGCTCCATCCCAAACATCTGTCAGGACCAGGTGCTCCCACCAGACAGCCCATGGACATGCCCCGGTGACCGTGTCTTCTTTGATGCATCAGTTATCTGGGGCCTTGTAGGCCCTACGCGCATTTTCGGGGCACATGGTAACTATGGAGCTGTCAACTGGTTCTTTCTCATCGGTGCAGCAGGCCCTGTCATTGTGTACATCTTCCACAGGATATTCCCCAGTCAGAAGTGGATACTAATGATAAACCTGCCAGTGCTCATCGGGGCTACAGCAAACATGCCACCAGCGACATCCGTGAACTACAACGCGTGGCTGATCATTGGCACCATTTTCAACTTCTTCGTGTTCCGGTACCGTAAGAAATGGTGGCAGAGGTACAACTACATCCTATCAGCCGCACTCGATGCAGGTGTTGCTTTCATGGCGGTGCTGCTGTACTTCACACTGACCATGGAGAACCGGTCAGTCACCTGGTGGGGCACGGCTGGTGAGCACTGTCCTCTGGCCCAATGCCCCACCGCTAAAGGGATAGACTTGAGTCTAGATCCAGCTGAGACAAGGGTGTGCCCTGTGTTCTAAGCTAAATCTGTTTCATGCCTCAAGATACAGCTGCAAGATTAGTCATGATCCAATTCATTTGTGTTGGTGTCATATATTGTAGATTTGTATTGTACTCTCCATAACAAGAGAGAGAGGGAGCGCACAGCTCCTCCTATGTGTAAAGAATATAGTCAGCCGAGCAAAGGCAAAAACTATCAGCAGCAGTGTTGTGATATATCAGTCATTCGGGTAACACAAACGTGTGCTTCTTCCTGAATGCTACAACTATGACACTTGTTGCAACAATACCTCTATGAGCACCACATGTAAAATTTAACTGAAGCTGAAGTGGCAAACTTGAGTCTAGATCCAGCTGAATCTAGGGTGTGCTCTGTGTTTTAAGCTAAATCTGTTTCATGCCTCAAGATACAGCTGCAAGATTAGTCATGATACATTACATTTGTGTTAGTGTCATATTATCATAAATTTCCATTGTACCCTCCACCAAAAGAGAGAGAGGGGGAGAGCACAGCTCCTCCTATGTGTAATAGTTATAGTGAGCCGAGCAAAGGCAAAAACTATCAGCGGCAAAGGTGTGATATATCAGTCATTTAGGTAACACAAATGTGTGCTAGTTCCTGAATGCTACAACTATGATGCTTTGTTGCAAAAATACCTCTGTAAACAGCACATGTCAAATCTAATTGAAGCTTAAGGGGTAGACTTGGGTTTAGGGTTCTAAGCTGAATCTAGGGTGTGCCCTGTGTTCTAAGCTAAATCTGTTTCATGTCTGAAGGTACAGCTGCAAGATTAGTCATGACACATTACATTTGTGTTAGTGTCACATTATCATAGATTATATGTGCTCTCCACCAAAAGAGAGTGGGAAAACACAGCTCCTCCTATGTGTAAATGTTATAGTCAGCCGAGCAAAGGCAAAAACTATCAGCAACAGTGGTGTGATATATGAGTCATTTGGGTAACACAAATGTGTGCTAGTTTCTGAATGCTACAACATGTCAATTTAACTGAAGAACAACAACACACAGTGTTCATCATCAACATCCAATGATAAGTGGTTTCTTTTGGGTCTGCAATATATATTTATTTATGTTTTGCAGTGTATACATAGAGAATAAACTAGGCGACAAATGGCACCAAATTTATGTCGTGAAACTAGCCATTCAACAACACGAAGACGAACCAAATCTTACAATTGATTCGAGTATACCCAGTGAGATTAGGGCTACTCTCTACGGGAGGCGGCCGCGGTTGAGGATGCCGAGGGTGTGGCGCGCGGCGTCGAGGAGGTCCCGGATGTTGTGCAGCGACCTCTCCTCGGCGCCGAAGATGAAGATGGCGCGGCACTCGGCCTTCTTAGCCAGCCGCGCCGCGTGCCCCAAGGGCAGCGCCGGTGAGTTGAGTGCCCGCAGGATCTGCCGGTACATCGAAAGCACTACCGGCCGGTTCCGCGCCAGGTCCTCCGCCGTCGCCCAGATCAGCCCCCCGCCAGCCTTCGGCATCCTCCACCACCGCGCCTCGCCCCGCCTCGCCGGAAACACCGCCGTATCGGACTGGAATGCGACACGCTCGCTGTCGTCGCGCTTGGATGCTGGAGGCGGAAGTGAGCAACAGAACAGAGGCTACTCCTACCCAGCATATCTATGAGCTTACTGGGCTTTCAGAGGGAGGAAGCTTCTGGGCTTGCGGGTCCAAGAGACGGTGCATAGCAGACATGCTCCTCTCTTTTTTTTTCTTCTTCTTGTTCTATACTTCTATTCCACCCTCTAGTCTTGCTACTACTCCCTTTCCTTCCAAAATATTTGACTTTCATTTATTCAAATATGAAATTCATATATTTTGGGACGGAGGGGGTACAATATATGCCCCCAACAGAAATGGAGTTTTAGGGTTAGCTGTAGCGGGTAGGATATGATCGTGAAACATCTAAGAGAGTCACTGATGCAATTCGAAGGAACATCACACCACACACAACTAATAGAGAATTCACAACCTCTAGTACATTAATATTTCAGAAAACATGACGAAAAGCACAAGAAACCAATGTCCTAGATATCAAATTGATATCTTCAATCACCGGGTGATAGAACCATCAATCTGTTTCACCTGATTTTAGTTGTTGTATCACTTAGAGTCGGTCTGACCCAATGATAATGTTCACTTAGAGAAGGAGACGACTTGGGACTTCCATATCATTATAATGCCCGCCGCATGCAGGAAGGTAAGTGCTTATATGGTCTACATACTCCGATTCTCTTTGAATTTGCAATGTCCGTTGCACCAATATTTACTATTATTGCAACTTCTAGCGATGGAGACCATTTTGAAGTCGAACAAGAAAATTCATGCATGTGGTTAGCCATTCAATTGTATAGATGTTACAAGCGAACCAATCTGTGGTTGTACCCCAGCCAACCAGAGTTGACACATGCGTGTCATATATAGGAGGGTGGTTGTAACCCCCCAACCAGAGTTGACATGTGTGTCATATATAGGCGGAATATTCTTTCAGTTGGAGGCGATGTTCCGGTCGATAGGTTGGCGACTGTGGTGACTTCTTCAATCTCAAAACCAACGGGTAGTGTCGTGGGGTTGTCACGACAAGTGTCCTTATAGGAGAACTTAGTTGCGAGGCCATTGCTACGAGGTGAACCCTCAGAAATGTTATGTCGGGAACGAGAGACGCGAGTTTACCCAGGTTCGGTCCCCTCTATTGAGGGTAAAACCTACTCCCGCTTGATTTCTATTGATAATTCAGGTCTCGATTACAAGGAGCGATTCTGGCTTCCAATGTCTCAAGAGTTATTGCTATGACCTAGAATTTCTCTTCGTGGAACTTGTTCTCTTCTGAATGACCCAGGAACCCCCTTTATATGATAGCATAGTTCCGACGTTACAGAAAATTCCGGGTTCTACCCGCAGTCTGAGTCCTACACTAAGTCCTCTAAGTACTTCGTGCTTTGCAAGTCTAGAAGCCTTCGCGTTGTATCCGAAGTTTGACATGAAGCTGGGTCATGTCCCTGGCCGGGTCATGTCTTCTGGTTGGAACTTATCTTTTGGTCGGGTCTCGTCTTCAGGATAGGCTTCGCACCCCGGCTAGGTCACAAACTTTTGTCAGGTCCGTGCGAGGCCCGCCTGCCTTGCGAAAATCTGGCTCTGCCTGCGTCTAGGGAAATCCCGTAGATCTGAACGACACGTGCACAACGAGTGCACCGTGGTGGTACGATGATCGTCAGGATCACGACGTATATCCTCTCTCTATAACGTGCTTGTAAAATCTGCTCATCTTGCGAGATCCATCAACGTTAGTCGGCGACATCGTGTCTACTAAGATCTTGCGAGGTGAATTCACACCGTATGTCCAAAACAATCCAAAAAAAAAAGTGGCTAGATATCAAAAAAAGGGATCGAGACGGGGTGGGAAACTGTTTTCAAGATCATATCTGGATTATACCTCGGCGATGAACGATGACAGCCTGCTGATGGCGGCTCGGGGCAGATCAGTCAGTGGAGCAGTTGATGCAGCGCGACCCATCCCACTGGGCATGTCTCACACTCCATAATATGTCAAGTCGCCATGGATTCAAAAGGTGAACTTATTCCTCTTCGAGAACCCACTTCGTACCTCTTTGGATGGTATACTACTTTACCATCGACCCCCGTGCATTGCTAGGTATGAGTCGACGACTACGGACGCGAGGGGAGATGCCGAGGAAGTCCAGGACTCAAGGCCATACAAGGTGTACGCGTGGAAGAGGAGGAAGAAGCGAGAAGACGGGGAGGAAGATGGCCAGGAAGGCCGGCCTGAAGACCCGGCCTGGCCGGCTCCCTAGGTCGGCGCTCTCGGGCGCCTGCCTGGCCTGGCAGCCTAGCCCAGGCCGGCCCTCTTGCGTCCCTGTAGCGCCCTCACATTTAATAATGTAAGAACTACTGTGTTAAGTGCTAGTCCCTGGATCAATGCTAGCACCACAGAACAAAATGTAAAGTATCATTGCAGAAGTATCAAAATTATTACAAAAGATCCAGAATAGCCAAGTATAGCTTTTTTACAAAGTGCATAGTCTTGAAAGACTAGCAAAACTCAGAGTTCTAAACAGCAGGAATAAAGGTAGCAATGAGCCTCCATCTTCAATCATGCGCCACAGGCATTACATGTTAGGGGTAGACTCGAGTCCAAGCACTTGATCAAACTTCATCCTTAGAATTTCCTGCACGTCGGAATATGCAGCCCCCGAAGGAGATTCAGTACAAACAATGTAATGGCAAATGACACTATGGTGGATATAAAATGGCAAATCTAAACTACATGCATATCTGGCTTGGTGGAGTTTAGGCTATTTGCAGAAAGCAAGTTTTTCTCTAACACTTTTGAAAAAGAGTTTTCTTTCAAAGATTGGCACCATGGGACACACCCATGAGCACCACAACTAATGTTTCCTTAGCCAAATTTTACTTCTTCAAAACAGTGTTGAGATTCTTCTGTCCATCCTTGTCCAGCTGCTCGAAGTCGTCCATTACCGGGAACACGGCTATGATCATAGTTTCTAACTCTGCAGAGGTTGTGCACTTTCACCATTTGTCTTAAATTAGCCCAAACATCCTATACACCCGGAGTGCATCATGGAAAGGAGATAATTGAGACGAGAACTTTCAAAAGCAAGAATTCAACCCAACCAGCAAGACCCGTTCCACCTATAATTATGCTATATCTTCATGTCAAGCATGGGCTGAACTCTCACAACTTAGTTGATCAAGACAGAACCCATATATCAAAGGGCTGCATGGGAAGGTACTAAACTTAGAGGACTTGGTAATCTCTTTGTTCCTGGGTGGCCATCCACAAGTGAACACCCCTCGAGGCGACACTCAACTCTCATCAACCAAACAACCAAATCCACCCAGGTGGTTCATTGAAATTTATACTTAGAATTTTTTCACAGCATTGAGTAAAACAAATTTGTAGCAAGGCTAAGCATCTACTAAGGCTGGTGCCAATGCACCGCCCCGTTATAGCCTCGCCACGTCAGCTTTACTCTCACTCTCACCCCACTCTCACCACACTCTCGCCCCACGGTGCCAGTGCACGGGCTGTAGTGCCACTCTCACTTCTCTCTCCTCCACTCTCGCCTTCACTCTCGCCTCCCTCTCGCCCCCACTAGCACCGCTATCGCCTCTATCTCGCCCCGCTCTCGCCCTCTCGCCCCGCCAACGCGGGCGGTACCCGGGCGGTATCGCCCCCTCTCGCCAGGCGACGCGGCCGTCGCCCGCCGTTCCCCTCTCGCCCCCTACTCGCCCCGCTCTCGCCCGGCGGGGGGCGGTATCGCCCCCACTACCGCCCCCATTGGCACCAGTCTAAGTATCAAGTCTCCAAAATAACAAGTCTAAAGGATGGATACACTCTACTTGGGATTTTTCATAGCATAATAATAACTTAGAAAAAATTCCTATCATGCATGCTGCTCAAAAACACTAGTAATGCATAGTGAAAATATGGGAGATTTGATGGTGTGTCACTTTCCTTGGCAATAGGATGAACAATCACAGCAAAAATAACAGCAACAAGAGTAGACTTGCTCCTCTTCACAATCTAATACAAGAAAAACATGCCACACATAAACATACAACACAAACATAACATAGAAAACAAATATCAATACAAAAACATGTATGCATGCTATGCAATGATCAAATTAATGCACAAAGTTCACAACTAGAAATAATTACTAACAATGATGTTCTCTAATGTTAATAACATGGTTATGATGCATGCAAAACAAATTAATTATCAAATTATAATTATTAGTATTACTAGGGTTTTAATATAGGCTAATATGAAGATTAATAGGGTTTCTGTTACCAAGTTTCACAAATAATTTTTCCAACGCATCTACTGGATAGAGGACATTAAAATAAAACCATAGCAATTTATTTCACCTAAAAAGGATTTATAGATTAAAAGTTATGCCCAAATTAGTGATTAATAGAGATCTACCAATAACATGTGAGTGCACGTTTCAAATTTGAAATTTGAATAGTCTAGATTAATCTACACATTACGCTGATTTCAAAAAGTCCAAAAACATCTAAATCGGAGTTACAGAACAAAAGTTATGGATTTTACAAGTTTTGCAATTTTTCTGGAATTTTAAATCGATTTAAATCGCGCTGACTTGTGTGCTGACTGGGCGGCCACGCGGCGCGCGTTGATTGGAGCGGAGCTGGCACGGTCGATGACGGGGCGGCTGACGAGGCGGACAGGTGGCGATCCGTCACTGGCTGGTACCGATTCGGAGATAGATCTAATCTGAGGCGTTCGTTTCACAATGGACGGACGAGATGGATGGGGGAGGGACTCACCGGAGTTCTGCCGGAGAGGATGACTAGGTCGACGACGGCGACGGTGGGCGTGGATGGCGGCGGCGTTTCCGGGCTCATCCGGCGTGGTTGAGGACGGCGGCGTGCTCCCCTCGGCCCCTCGGTGCTTCTCGTGTGCTCGGGGGCTCCTCCCGAGGGGCGTAACGGCGGCAGCGAGTAGTTTCCGAGGCAGGGCGGCAATGGCGTGGCTGCGGCGGAATCTAGGGTTCGAGTTTTTTAAGAAGCGCGGTTCACGCACGTCGGGGGGGTGCAGTATTTAAAGAGGGGGCCTTGGGGGAGGGGTTAGGGCGCGAGGGAGAGGCGGTGGTCGGAGTCCCGGTGGCGTACGGCTCGAACGCCGAGTTTGACTCCGATGCGGCGACGGGGATGATGTCAGCGTGACACGGGGTTTGCGTTAGGCGTGGGGCCCACGAGCCAGTGAGAGGAGATGGAGTGAAACGGGGCGGGCTGCGTGCGCGGGAGAAAGAGAGGGGGAGGGACGTTGGGCTGGGCCAGGCCGGGAGGGAGGGAGAGGGATCGTTGTGCTACGTTTTTCCTTTTTTTTTCTTTCTGTATTTTTTTCCTTTATTCAAATTATTCAAATACAACCCAAAACTTGTCAATACTTTTCAGAATTTTTTCAGAAAATATGTTTTGGAAAGCTTGTGTAAAATA